>JASANP010001022.1:0-52017 GCA_030849625.1 Wallacemonas sp. TrypX
TGAGTACGGCTTCTTGGTTTCGGTCTTCACCGAAGCAGAAGGGGATGAGGCCGACCACGAGATCCATTCAGTTTCGTTAATTCACATCAATGGGCATTTCCTCGTAGTTTGTGCCACTCAGATCGAGCGATGAGAGCATCAGGCAAGAATCGAAGCACGGCTTCGAAGAAAGTGGCGTGCTACGAGCATCGTCCGTCGCAAGCACACGCAGCCCATGAGGCAGCTCAAGTCACTCACTCTCGTTCTGTACACGAGCAGTGCCCGCAATTGACGGCAGCCAACCAGGGGAGTCAAGTCATATAAGCCAACACAGTGGTCAGTGTCCAGAGCCTCGAGGTGCGTCATGTCCCGCAACGCGCTCAAGTCGCTCACCTTCGTGCCGTAGATGTGCAGTTCCCTAAGCTCACGACAGTCTGCTAGCGGTGTCAGGTCGTGCAGGTTTTGACACTCGTTCGCATTCAGTACCTGCAAGTGGGTAGCGCCTTCCAGAGGACTGGGGTCGGAAATGGCAGTAAATGAAATATCGAGTTCTTTCAGCTCGTGGCTGAGAGACCTGAGCATCTGTAGTTGAGTGAATTCGGTGGACCAGCTGAGATCCCACGCATTCACACGCCATCGTTTAGTGCTCACCAACGAGCCACAGCATCGGTGGGCGACTACTTTCACAGGCAGCCGATCGACACCAAACGGCGTGCGGTGCAGCCACCAGTCGCACGCGTCCAAGTAGCGCTGAGCCTGTGTGGGATCATTCTGAAGCTGCTCTACCTCAATGCCAGTGATGATGTTGAGTGCGTTGGTCGACTTCCGCATCTGCAGTTCCCTTCCGATAACATGCCCATGTCCACTGGGAGACTCTGTTTCGACGAGCCAGCGCGTCTACGGCTCCGCGGTTGTCAACGCATGGCTCGGCTTTTTGTTGAACCGAAGAATGAGACGAACGGACACGGTGAGTGTGGAGAAAAGACACCGACTTCTGTCAGTTGTGGGCAGTACTGCCGGACCTGCTTCAAGAGTGCGCCACGCTAGCTGTCGCAGCGAAAAGAGGGGAAAGAGCGAGCGGCACGTGTAGGGCAGGGGCCGCTAAACGAGAGGAGAGGTGGATGACACGCAGCCAAGAGCAGATACTTCCGCAAAGCACGCACAAGACGTTTTATTGGCCAACGGGTTCGCACAGTGGGGAGGGCTGCCAAAGAGTTGTCAACCAGGTCGGCGCACGCGCGAGCAGTTCCGCGTTCGCACACTTGTCGACACAGGAGAAAAGAAGGTCAATGCGTTGACCCGGGCTGAAACAAGATGAGAAGCAGGCATAATGAGAGGCCACACGAGTAATGGCAGCGCGAATAAAGCAACGGCGTGATGAACGAAAAAAAGAAACAATGAATGGAGGAGGCTTGTAAGTGCAAGGGGCCGAGCTAAACGTGCACACACGCCTGTGAACACGTGTTGATCGATGATTTGCCCCTCAGTGCCGTCTTTTTCAAACACGTCAAGATGAAAGCGACGAAACAGGTCGAAGGCGGCAGTATCCTTGCTCCGACGGGGACGCACACGACCGTCCAGACAACTTGATAGATCGGTGGTCCGTCGCCACAGGTCAACCGGCAAACGGCGGAAAGCAATCGCGCGAAATGCCGCATTGAAGGAAGCTACGATTGTCAATTGGTGACGTGTGAACGTAGGCTGGTGAGCATTCGAGAGCGGATCCACCCTGGCACATCTTTGAGGCGGTCAAAGTCAGACAGTGAGAAACTGTGCCCTGCAGTTCAGTGAACTCGCCCGGACCAACGGAGATCCCACGCATTCGCAGACCAGTCTGATTCACAGCATCAATGAACCACCACCGTTCACGAAATGCTGAGACTATGGGGAATCATCGTCGAGCTGTCTCACCTCACTACAGCGGGTGTGCTGGTTGACGCGGTCGTGTTGCGTAGCGCCATTCGATGACGGTGATAGTTAGTCATTCCAGTGGGCTAAAATGCTGCACCCGCGAATGCGCTGTTCGATGTGTCGTCAAAACTGAAGACGGAGACAGACGAACGCGATCATGATGAAGACAGTATGACCGCATCGCCGGACGTGAAACGCTGAAGTCGCGGGAAGGGAAATGCCGCGGACAGAGTGAAGAACGCTTGACACAAGCCAAGGAGCGGCTGAAACGCACCACCTAACGTTGACCATTTTTTTTTTTTTCGTTTCTTCCATTGAATGTGTGCACGCAATGTCGTAGTGAAGGCTCGGGTAAACTCGCGGTCATCACCTCATTTGACGGAGGAGCTCGCCGTTGTGGCCTCAATGCACGCGTTCTGCAATTTTTCGTATGTGTTGGACGCCACGAGTGTTGAAACCCTCCGTTGCATCCACCGTGGCATAAATGCGGGCACATCGGCGCAATTGGCGGAGGTAATGATGAAAAGCGTGCCTGACAGGCCCTTCTCCAATTTGTGTTCCAGTGCCAAACCGTTGCTTTCCATGAGACAGTCGTGGAACAGGTTGCAAGATTGTGTGTCGACTACACTCGCCATCTCGCTCAACGCCTTCCAGCCTTTCTCAGAGTCATCGAGAAGCTGTCGTGCAACATTGGTGATGGGAAGCAACGCGATGTGCTGGTAGTTGACTTGCACAGGCTTGCAGCCGCCTTTTGACATCTCCATATCCTCAAGAAATGCTCGGATATTTGGTGACAGACGTTTGCCGTCACGTAGGAGGTCGGGTGCGCCGCCGTAGACAATGTCGAATGCGGTGCACACGGAGGCTGGGGATGCTGGTCGGTACGCGGTCGACACGCGTTGGTACGCGAAGAAACGATCTGCCACGCCGAGCTTACTGAGAAAGGCGCTACCCAGCCGATGAACAAACCACTGACTGTCAATCTGTGAGCACGTAGAGTCTGGAATGCGCGTGCACACGCCGTCCAGACACTGTCGTTGGTAGCGGACGCTAGCGTGCCATGGTCTGCCAACGTGTGTCAGCAGGTTTGGCTCGATGTCAGTACTTAACTTGGGAGCTGCGACGAACTGCTGGTAGTTCGTATCCCATGCGCAGCGTGTTTTGGGGTCTGTCACGTGCTTGTACACAACGGAAGTCTCCACTTGCGGCAAGAAGGCCACGATGCGGAGAAAGGGTGCGTGCTTATTATCGTACGTGCAGCGATACTCCTCCTTCAGACGCATGACCTGAACGGTGGGACGGCCATGACGAGTGTTAGCTTCCAGTTGTGCCACGTCACTGCTCTCCACATCCCAGGCATCCCGGTGTGCGTCGAGAAAGGCCATGCAACGCGCCATCTCATCGTCGTCATGCTGTTCAGCAGTGGTGGATTCACTCTGCGTAGGCATTTCCACGCACGATGAGCCGAAAGACCGCGCATGCAGTGTTGGTGTTGCGACTACCGCCGTAAACAGCGCGCTCGCGGCAGTGAGAAAGGCAGCCTGCCACGCCATGCCAAACGACAGAGAGAGATGGAGAGAGATCAGAGAGGCACAAACTATGTACCGCGGAAGCGAGCGGAGTCGCACTGCACAGGACCAAACACGCATGAAGAGGCAGATGACGGAAGTAAAGGATGCAGTGGTGGGGAGAGAGTAAAGGGAAGGTGCGTGCTTATGAACGTGTCGCCGCGGATGTATAAGTGCATGTCGCACGTCTGCGAGGTTGACGAGCATAGTCGTGTGCAAACGGGAACAGAAAAGTCCCTTGGTGTGAGCGAGCCTCACACCTGTGCGCACAGACAACGATGGGCACGTGTTCACCTGGCTGATGGAGAGAAAGCCAAGACGACCAGGTGATTCCATAAACAAAGAGAGACCTACGAATGCAGCCTTCTCCCGCTTACGTGATCACCGGCGACTTTTTCACCGCCGCTTGACGTTTTTTTTTTTTTTAGGATGGAGAAATGGAAAGGAAAATCAAGAGAAGCCGTGGGCTAACCACTGCGACTTTTTGGTCATTACTTCTTGGCGAACTTGCGGATCTGGACCTTGAAGGCGACAGAGTCAGCAAACTTGCGGCCCGCCTTCGTGATGCGCTGGCCAGCGGTGGCACCGTGCTCGACGAGGCCGAGCTTGTTGAGGGACTTGCAGCACCAGTGGAGGAGACCAGTGGAAGAGCGCACAAAGTGCTCGGGGCAGCTGCCGTAGTTCTTCTTGTTGCCGAAGCGCTTGCTCAGGCCGCCGTAGCCGACACCGGGGCGCTGGTAGATGGCGCGGAGCACCGCAGCGCAACGGATGTAGTACCAGTCGGGGTTCTGGGGAGCACGCTCGCGACCGTGAGACGACTTCATGATCTCGGTGCAGTTGGGCACGAAGATCTTGCCCTCCTGCTTGAAGTGGCGGGCGGCCGTCTTGATCCAGCGCCACGCGCTGACATCCTTGACGGTGGCACCCTTCTTCTTGCCGATGCGGCGAATCTTGTTCTTGCCAGCGGAAGCAACCATTGTCGTAAAATGACCTGAACAACAATAACAGCGAGTGTCAGTGGTAAAAACAAGTAAAGACGGAGAGAGGAATGGAGCAATGAGGTGACGTTTAAGGGTTGAGAGGGCAAGGAGGAGAGGAAGCGACAAGAGAGGACGCGCAAACGTACGGCCTCAGTGATGGTTAAGCACATCACGCGTTGAATATCGTTTTTTTCTTTGTGTGTGTCTTTTGAACTGTTGGGAGACACACAACGAAAAGAGAAAAAGACAAAAGTGATAACAGACGGGGGAAAAAAAGTAGGTTCACGTTCACGCACACGCAGTGGATGATCAGGTGGTACTGCGGTGCTCATAGGACGTTGACCTGTGCCGAAATGGTACGCACTTCGACAGGGTGGGTGTCATGACTGGCGAGGGAGAAGAGCATCAGGGTAGCGTCACTCTCTGCCGAGTACGTACTGGCAACCCAAAAGTGCAGGTCGTCAACAGCGAACGCCATTGTGTAGTGGTGCGACAGTGGATGTGGAGCGATACCAGCCGAGACGGGCCCCGCAGGCGCCTTGTCGTCCGCGACCGAGGTGGGTAGAAAACGAGGTATCCTCTTCGTCTTGAACGCGCGGGGTCGACTGCCAACGCCAGTAAGACGCATCACGTGGTTTCCCACAGGTGCACTCAGACAAAAAATGTGCACTGTGCCAGAGTGACTGAGCGCTGCCACAACCGTGCTGGCGTGGTTAAAGGCGATCGTATGCACAGCGCCACGCACGGCACCACGTTGAAAAACGTGGCAAATGGCACCTGTATCCGTGTTGGTCACCTTGACCGTCGTTCCATCGGTTGACGCTGAAGCAAGCAGCGTCCCGTCCATGCTGAGGCTCACAGCGCCTAACGGATGCGCATGCAAGGCGACGTCGCGTCTCGCGAAGTGAACGCAGTCCTCCGTGGCCGGATCCCGCTGTGCCTCTGCCGGCTCAGCCAAGGTGATAGACAAGAGTCGAACTCCGTGAGGAAAGCCGGCAGCCCTTGCGCTGTTGCGTGGGTAGGCCGCGACGAAAGTCGAAGAGGGGACACCCTCGTCGAGAGAAGGGGTGGCTGGCGGCCGATCGGTGCGCGGTGTCGCCGAGAGTGCCAAAATAAGGGAAAGGTTTAGCGGTTGATTAACCGGCTCGAGGCGCAGATGCGTCAGACTCAGCAGATCGACGAGATGAAAGCCGTCCTCCATGGCGACAAGGAGAACACGCCTGTTGGCGAGCAGCGCACGCACAGGTGCCCCTCGAAAGGAAAGCTCGGCGAGGTGGAAACCAGTGATGCCGTCGAACAGGTGGACAGTGTGGGTCTCGTCCTCAGAAGCACTAAGCGACACATCAGACAGTCGTCGCGCCACCACCGCGACAACCGGCATGTCTCCCGCAACCGTGACGAGCTTGACTGGCAGTGTCCACAAAGAAACGGACGCTGCGCTGCACAGTGAGGGAGGCTCGTGTACCACCTCGTGCATCCAAGAACGCGTTTCTTTCTTAGGCCCCAAGCCCCACAGTCTGACACCCGCAGGGGAGGCGAAAACAAGCATGTCCGCGCCCACCGTGAACACAGTGCTGGAAGGCATCATCCTTCGCGGTCTGTATCAGCTCACGCGACTAGGTGTAAGACAGCAGTGTCAGGTGTTTTCACCTCACTTATTGATATGTGTGTGGTGAAGAGAGGAGGGAAAGAGAGAGAGAGAGAGAGAAGGCACGGAAAAAATGAAGCTGTAGGTGTAGAAAGAATGTGCCGTTTGTCACGGTCTCCACCCCGTGCGCGTCGTGAGAGTTGTGCTAATACCCTGGTAAACCTTCACACAATGCGCACACCGAGGGGTAAATATTTGACCGCTGAGAATCAACGTCATCGAGACGCAAGGCAGAAAAACGAGCTGAGATCGAGAACATCCAGCGCTGAGTCAGCGCACCCTCTTGTTTTTTTGTTTCTTCTTTGGGAGGGCCACCGTTGTTTTACTCTTTCTTGTTGCCGTGGAATTAGACGTTAGATTGAAGGTGGGCTCTCAAACAGCATGTTTGCCGCCCGCTCGACACTGCGGTGGCACATGTAAAAGGACAGCTTGCACTGGTCGTAGGTGAATCCCAGCTGGGTGAGAGTTTGGATCTTGGCCTCATCTTCTGGGCTGGGAACAAACGAGAGGATTTGAGCCTTTTCCGAGGAGGGGGCTGGAACGGTGGACAGTGCGCCGCCTTCCGCGTCTTCAGGACCAGCCTCATATTCTTCGTTGTCGTCGCTCATCATGCCGTCTTCACCCTGAATGTGCTGTGCCAGCATGTTGAAGAGGGCTTCCTCCTGCTCCTCATCGAGCTCCTCATCCAGAAATGCTTCTTGCGCTTCCTTTTCCTGCTGCAGTGTGCGCACGAGCACTTCGTCGTTCACGAGGGCAACAAAATCCTCCTGATGGGCGGAGATGAGCTGAAACAGAGAAGGGTCTTCCCGCTGAATGCGTTCCATCAACTTGCGCGGGTCCTGTAGAAACTCCTCGCGCATAGAAATAAGGTTGGGAGTTACCTCGAGAATGCGACCGTATAATTCGCCGTTTCCAACGTCCTCCATACCGTCGATATCGTCTTCTGCCGCGTCCTCGTCACTCGTGTGGAACGACCGCTCTTCCTCTCCATCTTCACCTTCTTCAAGCGGTGTCGTGAGCGGCGGCAGCGGAGACCCTCCGTCCCCGCTGGCATCGCGAGCACGCTTCGACACCAACAACAGCTCGTCACCGTCCTGAAGGCCTGTGGCCGCAAGCGCCTTCTTCTCATCATTGAGGTCAACGCCAAGGCGATCACCCTTGTACACAATACGAAATCCATGAACTGGGAGGCGGAATTGCACCGATGCTGCTGCGCGCAGGTTGAGAAGTGTTGCACCAGCGTTTGGCATATCAATCTCCTTCACGATCGATTCGGACTCTGCAAGTTCACCCGCGTTCACGCTAGCGACCAGGCACCGGACAGAGAATTTCATGATGCGCTTGCAGAGAAACGCTTGTGCGGGGGAGTGTGTGTGGAGAGAACAAAAAAGGAAAGAAAAGAAGAAGAACGGGGGAGAGGGTGGGGTGAGAAGGTTAACAGTCATGGTGAGACACACGGCAAGCGGTGCAGAGGCGCGCGGAGGAAAAGACAGGGAATTGATTAGGAAAAGGGGAGAGGAGAAACGCGTTCGTTTGTGTGCGTCAGTCAGTTGAACGGCAGTAAACAAAAACAGAGACAACAGGGGAGAAGTGACGTGAGACACAGTGCCAAACAGCAACAACAGCACACGAGCACTCATAGGCGATCATTGGGCTTCGTGTGGAACGGACAGGTGCTTGTTGTCGGGAGCGACCACACAGACGCGGGAAGGCAAGAGCCTACCCACGCTTCGCGGCTCGGTCGTATGCGCTCCAGTTCTTCCATGGCCCAGTTGGGGTCTGAAAGGGCCTGACAGTCCATCACCACATCCGCAACGGTGTACGTACCAGCACCGTCAACGCCGGACTGACGTTGCCCTTTTTGTACGAGGGATTTCAATAGTTCTGTTCTGACGATCAAAGAACTGCCACCTGTTTCCACCTGCGGTGGAGTCGAAGGGACAACCGCCATCCGTCTTGTACGCTAGCTAGTTTTCCAGAAGAAAACGCTTCCCGGATGAGGGAGAAGAAAAAAGCCAGGAAGACGAAGAGTGCGGAAAGAGTATTGGAGGAGCATTGACAACAGTACCGTGGATCTGCGTAGCGCAAGCACGACATTCAAACGGGAAGACTAACTCTCCAAAGCTGGAGGCGCCCAACGGTGAACAGCGGACAGGCCAGGTGGTCGGAGTGTGAGCAAGGCAATCTCGGGGTGTTTGTGTGTGTGTGGGTGTGTGAAACTCAAAGTGTCAAAAAAAAAAGGTAGATGAAGAACAGCAACAGGCGTAGTCGTTGAGTGTCGGCCGTCACGCACAACCAACAAGCGCAGCATTCACGGTGTCGTTTTCGTGACTGTTTTCGTCTGCGCACAGCGCGCAGGCTTCGTTGTGTGCCCTCAGAGCATTCCCGGATCGTCGCATACTCACATCCGAACGCAACAGGAGCAACAGCAAACAGACACTGAAAGAAAAAAAGAAAAAGGACCTGAACGCGCCAACCGGGAAAAGTAGTGAAGCTCAGGCAACTGCGAGCCGTGGTATCCGCGGCGATGGAAGCATCCGTCACACTGGAGCGGCCACGAGTACATGTGGTTCCCAGAGCCTCATCCACTGGTGCACCTGCACGTGGAGTGAGGAAACTGGTCAGAAAGCAAATGACATGAAGAAAAAGCATGCATGTGCGGGGAAGGTGAGATGTAACAAATCAGGGCAGTGACGCAGAGGCCAGATGACCGCACACCGAAGGAGTCCGTACGCGCGGTAGCCAACAAGGGAGTAGCTCTACACGCGGCGCTAGCCACGTTTTTCGACTCGTCGCGGGCTCCGGTGCAGCGTGTATCTCTCTCCTGTTTGTCGTCACGAGGCGTTGCGAGGCAGTACATGGCAGAACGAATGCAAGGAGAAAAAGAAACAAACAAGAAACAAGAAAGCCTCGGTCATGTGTGCCGAGCTGAGCGACGAGAACAAGAAAAGGGGAAAAAAGACGATGACGAAATCGCCGGTTGGCCGTCGCCGCACCATTTCTTTTCTAAGGCGTTGTAGGTGGTGAGGGTGTCAGCGCAGGCTGATCGGACAAGGCGACAGGTGTCGCCACAGGGCGTGAGGGGCGCCCACTGACGATGGTGGGTCTACCAAATGTGGAGAACGACGAATTCAAGCTGGACGGGCAGCTGTTCACACGTAACACGAGTCCCCGTGGGGTGGCCGTGAGAGCTGTGGGTGAGGTAGCGCGATCCATCGATGTGGGCAACTTGTACGAAGCACGGGAGGTGTACACAACGTTAGACAGCACGTTGTGATCCCCTTCCTCACCTTCTCCAGAGGGTGAAACATCACGTGAGCCTTCACCGCCCTCCTCCGAGATGACTGCGCTGAACGGTGAGGTGGGTGGCAACTGCGTGTTAGTGCAGTTATCTACTGGTGCAAGGTCGACGCCCGACGGCCTCGACTGCTGCGACCCACGCTCCGTGTCTTCACTGAGTGGGCTGCCACGGAGAAACTGCTGCAGGCCCCGTGACTCCGACGAGGGAACATCAGCCTTCATACGATGGCCAGCCGTGCAGGGGTCGTGGAAAGCACTAGCAGAGGACGTCGCAGAGTTGATGGGCAAGGCGTCGCTGCTCTCCAGTGCATTGCGCGAGGCGTCGTCGGAGGCAATGTACACCTCGCGACGCGCATGTGAAACGAGCGCGGACTTGGTCAGCGCATCTCGCAACTGTCGCTCTGTGGGAGAGAGAGGCGTGTCCAGCGCGGCCATCCGTGCCGACGCTTGGTCCAGGGTGGTGTCGCTCGCTTGTTGGGATGATTCCATGTATCCACGGTGGTCGCAGCTCCGATACGACGAAAGAAGTGGCTTGCGTGGTTGCAAATTGAAGGATACAGGCGTGGCCGTCAGTTGCTGCTCCGTCACCACTGTGGTATCAAGTGCACAGGCTGCTTCGCCGCTTACGTTCTCACTTGGTGAGGTCGGCTGCACCTCTCGCCGGACGTCATCGAGGGTAGGCACGGCTTGCCCACCCGTCGTGTCCCCGCTGTTTTCTCGGCGGCGGTTCTTGGCAAACGGATTTGGTTTGAAGGTCGTCCGCAACGGAGGGTTCTTTGCTTCAGCACAAGGTCTCGGTGAAGAGAGTCCGGCACGCGGGCTCGAAGACGACTGACCGGGCAGTGCAAATGATGGCGGAGGGGAGTGGCGGACGTTGGGGTCGAGTCCGAACTGGTTATCAAACCACGTCGAGTCGCGACCCCAGCCACCACTACGCATGCCTCCTCTAGGACGGTTCGCAGCTTGCTGCAAGGTGCGAACTTGAGGAGAACGCAAATGCCGTGTTTTATTGAGGTCGTTTGGGTCAACAGGGCCTCCACGCACCATCTGACCGGGTTCGTCTTCTACGAAGGCGCGGGTGTCCGCAGTGCCTGTGGCACGAAGGTTTTCCTCGTCGAAACGCACACATCGTCGTTTGCCCCCAGGGGTGCCACTGCGCGGCGCGGACGCAGCGGCGCTGGTGCCGCTGAGAGATGACTCTGCCACTAGCAGGGAGTCTGTGTACACGGAAGCGTGCAAACGACTCACAGACTCCGAGTCCGACACCCGGCGTGAACTGTTGCACTTTAATATACTCTTCAGTGGTGGCCGCCGCCACTCCGGTAGCTCCGCTGCGGCGCCAGCGGTTGTGCACCTATCCGTTGGCGTCGTCCGATCGTCGACAACTGCCTCCGGGCCCATAGCCGATGGACTAATCGCCACTGAGGTCGCGGTGGTCGCCTGAACGTGACCATCGGTGCTACCGGAGGTGCTCACGAGCGAGTTACGGCGAGTTCCGGAAGAGGGCCCCACAACACCGCGCCTCACAACGGATGAACTGTCGTTGGGGAGACGGGCAGAAGCCGTGGAGTGAAGATTCGGTGACGAGATAATAGTACGTCCTCGACTGGCCTTGTCTTGTTGATCGGCCATCGGCGCTGCAGATGAGCATGTAGGCGAAAACTCCGATACAGCTGGGACCGCAGGCGCGGGTGGTAGTGAGCCAGAGAGAGCTCGTGCACGGGCTGGTGTCTGCGAAGGCGACGACAGCAGTTCCGAACGAGGCTCACGATGAGGCGCCACAGCGGGCACGCTAGTTGTTGGTGTTGGCACCAATGGGTCAGTACTGCCATTGCGGTTGACGTTTTCTTCCTTGACAGACGTCGCGTAGATGATGTGTGACAACGTCGGCGCAGAGTAACGAGGTGCAGACTCATTGTCGCGCGTGGCCGTCGACGAGCTGGGTCGAAGAAGCCGCGCACTTGTCTGCGCAGGTGGCGGAGCAGTGCGCGCCGTGCTACCACTGCCGCTACTGGTATTGGCGTCTGCCGCGGCTACTGACCGTCTAGAGGCTGACTTGCGGGCAGACAGGGAAGACACAATAACTGTGCACGTAGAGGGAGGGCTTCGTCGTGCGGGCTGCGATCGCCGCTGGGCACGTGCGCTGGTACCGCGTGCGGAGACCGGCGGGGCGTTGGCATTCGCGCCAGTGAATGGCGAAGAATCCCGTGCCTGAGGACTTGACCCCACAGCCACAACGCTTGACTTCGACGTGACTGGCGATACCGATGAGCAGGTCGCCACGGCACTGGCTGGCCGCGTGGACACGGAGGGCACAAACGATGCGCTGCCGCTCGCAGCCGGTTTGCTGTCGGAGGGCCTGTCCTTTGAAGGCTTCACAGACTGGCGACTAGTTGAGAGCCGCTGGGCCTTGGCTGGCTTGCTGCTTTTGCTCATGGAACCTAAGACAAACCACTAAAAGAATAGCACCGACAAACGCAGTTGGCACGGCACAACAAGAATAACAGCGGAGGAAAAGGGGAAAGGAAGGATTTAAAAAAAAAAAGAATGAAGGCTGTAGCACAACGAGGAAGAAAGTGACAAGGTTAGGCACGCCAACGCAGACGGGCCTTAGATTTTCAGACGGGCACGAAGACAACAGCTGCCAGGCGACGCCACTTGCACGTCCCCTGCCAATGATCGAGTGCTATATCGTGGGATCCGCGGAGCCCTTCTCTGTGGTAGTCAAAGTGATCATTCACAGTGGTTGCCACAAACGTGAAAGAGAAGGAAAGAGGGCGTTGAGTGAGACGGGATTGAAGAGAGGAGAAACGGAGAGAGAGAGAGAGACCTTGTGCGTCCCGTTCCCATTGATAAAATACTGGTGGTCCCATCACCCGCTGTTACAGTGCAAACAGCGTACACAGAAATTGCTGCAGCGGCACGTCTGCCGCACGCCACTAACGCACTCGGTAGCGGGCGGCGATGCATAATACCGACTGTATGAGCGGAGCCCGATGGGGCGGGGAGAGGCCAACCTAGCGCGGCGTCATGTACTGAGGCAGGTGCTTTGCGCGCACTACGAACGCTTCTTTCTTCATGTATTGGTGCGTACAGTGAACAACGAATCTGGTGCCATGAAGAAGATGCTGTTCACTCTCAAGGTGTGTTCCATGCGCACGTGCACAAGCACATCCACGCCTACACACATACACACACTCCGAGTCCCATCATTTTTTTTTCACTTCTTTCGCACTTCTTTCCAGCCAGCTTCATTTGCTGGTGGCGCAGCGAGCGATTCTCTGTTGGTGACGTCTTAGTCCACTTTGATGCGTGAGTAAATCAGACGCGTGAACCAAATACCCGCAGTGAGTCCAATCGCGCCAGCGGCGATGCCGTACACGTACGAAACAGCACCCATATACACAAAGTACAGCAGTCCCGACGCAAAGCTTGTAATGTTGAGCTGGGAGAAATAAATGACCATCCAGAGAAACATGTGCACGCCGCATCCGCCTGGAATAAGGAAAGCATACCACCACCAACGATGGTTCTCGTAGCAGAGAACGTAGTAGAGGTGAAGAATCGTCACCAATACGGTGACGACCACCCAAAGAAACAAGACGAGTCCCAGCACGCCGAACGCGTAGTACGACTGACCTTCCCAGATGTAGTCCAAGACAAAGTGCAGCTCCACGCTGATCGTAAAAAGCGGAAATAACGGTGGGACCACCAACAAGTACCATGGGCTGTTGAGAAACGCCTGAGGTGGAATCTCGCGCGCCAGCCGACCGACGCGCACGGGATTCGACAGAGGCTCCTGGCCAAAGGCAAAAGACGCGCCAAGTACGGTGAGAGGAATGTTGATCAGCAACCAAAACGCGAAGAGAAGCACCATCCAGCCGAACGGTATGGCGAAGCTCGACTTTTTAGCAATGCTGATGAAATCAGCGACCAGGTAGATGCCAAACATGGCACCGGGAAACACGGCGCCGCAGGCGAACACGTACCGCCATTCACGGCAGTTGAAGTAGCGCAGAAGGACGCCGCACACGTACCCACCAATGAAAGCCATGAAAATATAGAAGAGAAGAATCGCCATCGGCAGCGATCCGCGGCGCGCGGGGGAAAGGAAACCCAAGACACCAACAAGCATCACAAACAAGCCTACACAAAGGATTTGGTAGCCGTTTCCCACCATGATGGCCAACCAAGGTGCGCGGTCCGGGGGGCGAAACACGTCTGCGTGAATAAGCTTCCACCCCGTTTCCTCCTGCAACTCTGTTGGGTCGGCGGCGTTGTATCGGTGTAGATCCAGATGTAACGCGCGCGAAATAATAGCCAGAACGATGGTCGACAGTAGCAGAATGACAACAGCCGTGACTGTGACTTGGAACCAGTGGCTCGATGCGTTGCTACCAGAGGTGGAAGTACGAAAGTACTCATCCCAACGAGTCCACCATGTGATGTTGGGGTCATGAACCCACTCAACCGAATACGTCCACCGGACTTCCGTCGCGTTGAGGCTGGAGAGCGTCAACGGAGGCAGTTTGTCGATGTTTGACTCACAGACGTTCTGGTCGGCAGGCCACTGGACACTCCACGGGTACACCATGATCTGACCGACCATGAATTGTGCCGCGTCAGAACCTTCAGACGTGTAACGATTGTACATAATCCGGAAAAATAAGTGGTTGTTCACAAAATCGTCACCAGCGCACGCCGCTGGGATACCGATCGGATATCCACGCTGCGGGGAATACAGGTTTCGCTGCCACAGCTTGCCGGTGGTCGTCTGGCTGCACGTGAACTGCGGGGTGCCAAACTTGGCGTTGCGGTAGGCAGGCATATTGTCGAGGCTCATTTGGCCCCGGTAGCCACGGCGAATCAAGCGCTTCAGAACCTTGGCGTCATGGCGGATGTCTTCGGTGTTTTGCTTCGCGTCACAGCCAGGAAGCTGCATACACGACACATTCTTCGCCACAGTGACGCTGTAGAGGGATTTGTACTTGCGGTCACCCCAGATGATCTCGCCAAGCGACCCTTCAACTTTTTCTGGCGAAGCGGGCTTGCAGAACAGCTTGTATTTGTAGTAGTCGATAGGAAACACCTCCGAGTTGGAGCGCAGTGAATTGACCTCCAGTTTAAGCTGCTCGCCCTCCTTGTGCGTTGTCACGTCGATCCCTGGAACGTACTTCGCAGCGTCGGCGCACACCAGTACTGCTGCCAGAACCAGTGCGGCGTAGCACAGGCGGCGCTGCCAACACGATCGACTCATCACTGTGTGCACACGGAACTGTTTCGTTGTTTCTCTGTTGTTGTTGTTATTTGCTATCTTTGCTGTTGTGGTTGCCTTTTATGTCTGCTCGCTTGTAAAGGCCAACGGATAAAGAACAGCAGCGCGGAAGACTCACAGCTACTACTTACCTACTTGGTGTATTTGCGTGAGTGTGTGAGTGTGTTGCCACAATGATCGCAGGACAGTTGAGAGGGGTGGAAAGGGGAGAACAGTATCAAGTGCGTTTTAAGAGACGTTTCCACGCGTGTAGACCAAAGTGACAAGGATGGGAGTGGATGAACCCTTGTCGTGATCGCGCCGCCGCGCAATGGATAGCATTTAAAAGCGAATCCATCAGCGAAGACTTACAAGATGTGTGCACGTGGGAAAACGTGATCGATATGGCAAAAAAAAAAAGAAAGAGAGAGAGAAAGAGAGATAGGGATAGCAAAGTCTCGCCAGGATGCGCAAAGCGACGGGGAAACACAACGGTGGAAAGCAGAAAAAAAGTCGTGTGGAGCGGTACGGGTGCCAAAAATGACTACTCTAACCGCATTTTCGACTTCGGTGCTCGTGCCAATACGTCGACAGCAACAACAGTAGTGTGTTCGTTTTCGCGTCGTTGCGGAGCATTGCGGCCATCTAACTCGCGATCATCATCAATGGCGGCGTCTCTCTCCGGGACTGTCGGCTGAGGTTGTGGAGTGCCAGTGCCCAGAGAGATGTCCTGCATCTCACGATGCCGACAGAGTGTCCACGTCACAGCATACAAGGTTGCAGCCCCGGCGAGAACAACACCCCACCAGCGCAGGCCGCCACCGAGGAGCCGGCCAGTTGCCAAGTCGGTGAGCACAAAGTAAAGTCCATAGAGAGTCATGACGAAATCAGGGACGAGTTTCCGTCGGCCCACCAGAACAGCAAGGAAAGGTGCTGTGAGCAGTGAGGTGAGAATGTGCATTGTCAAGAAGCACATAGGACTTCCAGATGTGATACCACCATCGACACTGGAGGTCGTAGTGGTCTCCTCGGTGAGCCTACGAGCGGACAGTTGTACTGGTTGCACGAAGAGCGATTTGAGAGGGATGTGAAAGCACCGATCAAGCACAGTCGCCTCAACCTTACTGCCCGTTGCCGTTGCCTCGACGCCAGTCTGACGCACCGACGATGAAGTCAGCTCCATAGTAAGTCGCACCATGCCGAGTAGAAAGAAATAGCCTGTGGTCATATTGACGAGTTGCAAAAGCAAGAACAGAGGCGACCCAATGGTACGCCCCAACGAGATGGCCATGGTGGGCTGTGAATGCGAAAGGGCGGTAACCTGAAGAGAAGGGGGGGGGAGGTGCAGAAACAGAAGAAGAAAAAACAGAGCAGACATGCCGGCGTCTGCTGAGTGTCGCAGGGAGTCGGTCACGCGGCGCAGCTTAAAAGAGGCACCGCCATGCCGGCGAGAAGCGTCGCCTGCCCGTTGATCGCCAGCACACGAGGCTGTCGCGAAAGGAAGTCATTGCAGAGGTTTAATCGAGCAAGGGACAAAGAACACACAAAGAGAGGAAAGAGCACACAGCAGTGTATATATGTATGTGCCCACGACCGAGACTGAGCAAGCAATCGGCCGTCCCACAGCACATGACAACACGAGGGATGTGGCCCAACAAGCACACACGGACACACATGCATGAGCAGTGAACCGTCTGTTTGCCAGCGGAAACCATGAACGGAGCCAGTTGACGCGTCGCCGTTGCAGGTGGGAACATGGTATTTTCCATAACGAGGGGTCACGGCGAAGCTGGCGTTGTCACTGGGTCACGGCAATCAGCAGTGGGTGAGTTACCATGGTTTACATTATTGTCCTCGTCATCGTCGTCATTGTCTGCCTTGCTGCTGTTTGCCAGGAATTTGGATGCAAAGGAAACCGGCGCCAAATCACTGGAAAGCACGCTGATTTGACGCTCGAGTGATGCCAGGCGTGCGGGGAATTGAGCCAAGAGGTCCAGATGCTCACCGATAACAGTCTGGACACCACAGGCCATCCACTCAACCTCCTTCTTTGCGCGGCGAGCGGGAGTCGACACCTGCTGCGTGCGAAGGTATTCAAAGACGAGATCACGCCACGTTGTCTCCACCCACGCCAGGTGTGCACGCACCGACCGTTCCTGTGCCGCAGACGAAAAGGCGTAGTGCGTCGCCGCGGTGTGGACGCTGTCGCTGCCGCTTGGCACAGTGTCGAGACCGCCTGCGAAGGGCAGGCCGGAGTTCTGCCGCTCACCTCCAGGAGCAATTGGCCTCGGGGCAAGACGGCCCGTCTCAGTGGTCACAGCATCGGTGGAGGCCGCCCCGGTGTCTGGGGAGCTGTTTGAGATACCAGCATCGCCAGCATACGAACACGTGCGAGAGACGGGTCCGAGTGTGTCGACGAAGGCGAGCCGCCAATCCTCATGTGTAACATAGTGGCCACGCTTCTCCTTGACGTTCAGCACCACCGCATATTTGGCCTTGCGGTAGAATTGTAGCGTGAGACTGGCATCGTAGAGACGGTCCGCCTCGCCACGACCGCAGAAAAACGCCACCATCCCAGACCACCACGTGCGAGGAGACCTCACAACCGCACGAAAATGCCGCCACACCCACAGCAGCGGCTCTGTCGACGGCTCAGTTTGCAGAGTGTGTTCAAAAGCTTGCTGCGTCACCCCGGAAAGGGCTCCGATGGTGATGTAGAAGCACAGGAGGACAGAGGCGTACACAAAGAACACCTTCTCCACCCGGTTGCCCGGGGCACTAGCGACCTCGTTCAGGTCCACCTGCCGGAGCTGGATGAAAAACAAAGCCCGAAACGCGGCGTCCACGCTGCGGAAGTCCCACAGCTGTCCATGCAGCAGCAGCTGTCCTGAGAGTGCGAACGCTGTGAGAAGCACTAGGGAAACGAGGACAACTCCAACTAGCGCGTTTTGGAAATGTAGGAAGCCGTTGATGACACGACTGACGCGCTTCTCAACGCCAAGGTACTGCAGCAGTGAGGCAAAGAGCAACACGGTCGCGACACCGTTGAGATAAAGCGCAGGTCGCTGGGTGTTTGCGAGTTCGTCTAACTTGACGGGATAACTATTCTGGAACGTGATGTTCGCCAAGCGGATATGAGCAGCGTCGGACTGCGCGAGAACGACGAATCGAAACGCGCAGCTCGCAATCAAGAGCGCGTAAATAGCCGCGTCCATCAAGGTCCACACTCGTAGCACTGCCGCCATTAGGCCGCGACGGCGCGCCTGCCGCACGAGTTGGACAACAAACCAGGCAACATTCGCCAGTAAGAAGGCGAAGAAGAATATGGTGTACCCTGTCTGTCCAGTAAACCGCCCATTCCACACTGTCACGAAGCGGAACTGCGTTGATGTTTTCCAGTTTCCTCCGGCGCCGGCCTCGGCTAAAAACTTGGCCAGTGTAAAGAAGTGCAGCGTGGGGTTGTACACCGCGAACTCGGCCACAACCATTCGTGTCGCCACGTCATCGATGAACGGCGTGCCACTGCTCAAACGAGGACCAACGTGGACGTTGTGCAGGTCTGAGAGGCTTGTCTTGATGTACTCGGGATTGGAGAAAGTGTACTGCAGTGCAGGATCGCTTGGACAAGGATCATACGTGCAATTCGTCGTGCGTTCGTAGGCCTGCCAAAGTGGAACGTCGAAGTAGAACCCACCGCAGTGATACGTCCCGAGGTGTCCTTTGATACTCCTACCACCCAGCTCACGGCAAGAACGGTACTGCCACAGCTCTTCTCTATTGTACAGTGAGTCCTCAGTACCGGCATCCTCAAAGTGAGCGGTGAGCGGGCCGTAACACACCTGAAAGCGGTCGTCTATTGCACGCGACACAACAGAGCTGTACAGTTTACATGACTGGGGTAGTACCCGTTGGGTCCGGAGCCGCAGCGCGCCGAGGAGAAGGTTCGGGCCAATGGGTGACTTGTAGTCAGACAGCGCGGGCAGCACAACATCCATGATAAAATTGCCGTACTGCGCAGGTGTCTCGACGTCGCGAAAGAAAAAAGAGTTCTTGAATCGGGAGATTTCCCCATCCAGCAACGGGTGCGCAATGGATCCGAATATTGTAAACCTATCGGAGGCGTTTGTGAAAGGGAAGAAAAAGAAGGCAAAAGCCACAACCAGGAGAACTCGGAAAAAGAAGCCAGAAGCAAGCCCCAATAAAGTCGATTTGCGCAGCAGTGCATCCTGGGCGTACTCCCACGGTATTACAGTGTTACTGATGTCATCGCTCGACAGCTGAGATGGGCTGGAAGGGGGTGATGCCACCTTGCCCGTCTCTGCACCATGGGCGGGGTGAATTTGAGAATGCAAGTCCATTTGCACACTGGGCAGCAACGCTGATCAGGTTACGCGTAGGGGAATCTTCCCGTGGCACGCTTTATGTGGGGGGATGAAGTGACGTGGTGGTGAGAGTGCCCATTTAGAAAAAGGAAGGACGAAAAGAAAGAAAAGTGAAGAGGGAGGTCCAGAGAATGGGAGAGTGGGCGTGATTGACCGTGCTGGAGACAGAGCCGTATAAATATATATGTGCGTGTTCGCGAGCAGTTCGCGGCAGCTGCGCACGCGAAACGGTGAAAAATAACTGCTACGGGCAGCAGCGCTGGGGTGGTGCTACCAAACGAAAGTAACTACGGATACAGCGCGTGAATCCGTCGAGGTGATGTTGTCGCCGCTGCTGATGTTTTCTCGGGGTGCATCAATGGCCGGCGCAACACAGTGGTCCGGACAACGCAGACAAAAGCGGCGAAAGTGGCAGATCCCTGTGCTGCCTACGTGTGTACCTAAGAAAGAAGGAACTGTGACGGTTCGCGCACAGTGACCGGGTGGTAGGTTGCAGAGGCGAAACTGCAGAGCACCTGAACGAGTTCAGGTGGTACGCGATGAAGAGAGTTGAGACACGTCCACCAGTGCTCCTGGACCACTTGCACCGTGGTCAGATTGAGATCCGGATGGTTTCGTGTTGACATGACGATGTGGAGAGAGGTATCACAAGCTGTGCGTAGCGCAACGCCAAGCAAGTGGGGCAGAAGCACAGTGGTAGCACTGTGCGGCCACGCCGTAGACACTGACGTATGAGGTGGGCGAAACGTGCCACACAGGCCACCGGTCACCGCAGAAACAGTCATTCTTGAGTGAAGACCGCCGCAGACAGCCGTTTCTGGCCTGCTGTCGCTGCCGACTCCTCTCTGCACATCAAAACCAACTACGCAGTGGGCTGCCATCCCCTGAGACCCATCCTTGTTGCCGTCTTTCGGTACGAACTCGGTGGTACCCCCAATTAGCGCAACCAACTGTGTCATCGCAGGGACACAGTCGCTGATTCGAGGGCCCGCACGCGACAGAAGCACCGTGAGAGCGGCGTCGGCAGCGTGTGAATGCAAGTGCTCGATGAGAGCAGTAAACCGCCGCCGCAGCTCATCGTCAAATCGGCCATGATGATTAGTGGGCACTCGAGAGAATTCCGCCGCCGTTGGTGAATCGCCGGCACCGCTGCGGACGTCGTTGAGAGCGACAGTGCGTACCACTTCTTCCACCAGCGCAAATCCCACGTCAGGGCAGCCCAGTTGATGGCCTCCAATGAGCACCTTAGCCAGCTCAAGGGGGAGCGCAGGACCCGCCACCGTGCTGCCACCCGCGCCCGCACCCTGCGGCTCAGCGCAAAGCGCAAGAGGAGGCATGCATTGCACCACGAACGCGGCAGCGACGCCAAGCGGCGTAGCCTCAATGGGCGAATCGTCATCATGAGCAGCGCGAAGGTGAGTCGAGACGCTTGGGCCCACACCGGTGTCACTCTCGGCATCAGCACAGGCAGCACGACGTGCAAGACCCATTCCAACCAGCGTGTCGCGTGTGAAGCGCGAATATGAAGGTGGAGGCGGCGGTAACGACTGCCCCAAGCGGGCGGCGGTGAGCTGCAGGAGTGCCGTGGCCAGTGGAGAGTCAAAGAATGCATCTGGGAGGAACGTCAGGGGCACCCCGTGCAGGTCGCACGTGGTTGCTGTATGGTCTCTGCCACTCACTGCCGCCGCCGCTGTGAGCGGCAGGAACGAACAAAGGCTATCCGCGAGTGTGTTGTCACTCCCCAAAGAGGTCAGGTGAGACACATCCAAGGTCGTTGCCGCTTCGAGTTGTAGTGCGAACGGTTTGAAGTCAGTCCACCGCGTGCTCAGGGTGTGGTAGAGGCGGGTCACGGCTGTGTCGAACAGGCCACGATCCACACGCGCGCGATCGCTGGCACTGGCCTGTTCTGCCAACTCAGCACTCGACCGTCCAGAGACGGACTCGCCGCCAGCAGACTCAACTATCTCAGCCAAGACAACACGCATAGAAGTGTGCGACGATAACGGACGGGCACGCACGGAAACGCGAAGCACAGCCTCACGTGTACGTCCCAAGTTGAATAGCTCTAGAGTCTGCACCTTTTTGGTGAGTGCCTCATCCCAGCCTTCGCGAGCCACTTCGACTGGCCTGGTGAGGGAGGACGCGCCCTTGCGTATCTTCTCGGCAGCTGTGTCCTCACCGCTCTGTCGACGCGCGAAAGGAGGGTTTATGTGACTACGGGCCTGCACCGGCACAGCACCGGCACTAGTATTCACGGCAAGGTACTCGTAATGCATCGCGCAACGATGCAAGCTCTCTTGACCTGTGCGACCACAGCCTCTCGCACGGTACGGCGTGCCGCAGACACGTGCCTCGCACAGGTAAAGTCGATTTGGAAGCTGACCGTAGCCCGTGTAGTGAAAAGGCAGGGGTGGAGGGGGTAGGCAGCACTGAGCACACGTCATTTTAAGAGCTCCTTTTCGATGGACATCGACAGGCAGCCGCTCCACCACATTCAGACCTTCGTCTTCCACCGCCACGCCAGACCGCGGTGCACGGTGCAGCTCCGTCACGGCAGTGAACACCGCAGATTCTCTCGCCTCTGCAACGTACGTTTTGCAGGCTTGCACGTAGGCAACCCACATCTGGTGACCGCCATCTGGTGCGTGCAGATCCTCGGGGTCCGGCGGCTCCGGAACCGCCAGCACACCATCTTCATCTTCCTCCGCGCCAACAGCCGCTTCGACGAAAAAGCCGGGAGGACTAGGTGTGGACGTCGCGTTGAGTGCGGTGCCGGGTTGTGGGCACGGCACGCCACGTTGCGCGAGAGCCGACGCAAGCTGCGACTGGCGACGACCGTTGTACACGGGAACAGCCAAGACGCCGAACACAGCGAGAGTGTGCATCGCGCAGGCGAGGCAGGCAAGGCGTTTCGAAGGGCCACACCCCACCGCGTACCGCACGCCGTACGGAGCTGGCAGAGGCAACTCCACGATGGCTCGGTGCACGCGTCCGTGAGAGCCTGTGTGTATGCTGTATTGCCTAACTGCTCTGAAAAAATCCCCGCCTCGTGAATGAAAAAGAAAACGGGCATGCTTTACAGCGTTTCGAAACACTTCCGTCGTGTGCAGTCGACGAAGCTGCGCGAGATCGCACAATGCGTCGTCCTGCGCGCACGGAACAGGAACCGTTGTGCCGTTCCCATCTGACTGTGGTGGAGCCCCGGACGGGGACTGACGCTCACTGGCGAGCCTGAGCCACAACGGGGATAACGGGTGCTCTTTACGAACGGGAGGCGGAAGCGCGCTGGGTGACATCGCGGCCCGTCGCAACTGGTCGATTGAACGGGCACTCAGCGGAGCCTGCCGGCCCAGCTTGCGAGCAGTATCAGCGTGCTTGAGTTGCAACATGGGGTGGTCGTACCACAGCACGCCGACAGCGTCAACAAGAAGTTCCGCATGAACAGCGCACATCGTCAACGCTTCCTTCACTGTGTACGCCTCACCGTGGGCGACGCACGCCGCATGTTCACTGCCGTTCACCGCACAGACACATGATCGAAGGACGGCGGTCGGCACAGGGAGAACCACTGTCACCACCCATCGCCGCACCTCACACATGTCCTCACATACTTCGTAGCGCACCTGCATCGACGTGTCCAGGTCCTTGCCGTGGCGTTCAAGATAGTCACGCAAGCGCAAGACCGCCATCGGGTCTGGCTCACGAACTCTCGGCAGTGTGTGCACATAGTTCTGGCCGTGCTGTGCGGGTGAGGTGAACGGGCTCACAACGATGCGGTTTTCGCCGTCAGGAGAGAGAGACCACACAGGAGTTGGCAGCGTGCGCTGAGCGCTTTCCAAGTCCTTGCTCAGCTGCTGGGCAGTCCCCATGTACGGCGCCACGTGATCCACAGACGTACCAAGCGCAGGTGTGTGGGCGTATTGGTCGTCAAGTGTTCGTGCGGCAGCACGCAGACCCGACACAACGATGCGTCCAACGTGGTCGCGAACGTAGCGCACAGCCTGAGGTGCACGCTCCCCCGTTTTCACGGCGTCTACTGTACCGGCGACTTTAGGGGTGAAGCTGCGCAGCAGGTGACGCGCGTGCATCGCGGCGGCGGTCTTCGCATCATCCGGTGACGTCGCGATACCCACGGCGAGCACACGAACAGAGCCGTGCTCTGTTGGGGCAGCCTTGTCAGGCTCAAGGAGCAGTGATGCTCGGTACGTCTCGTGACCCTTAGTTCCCAGTGACGCGACGAAAAACGGTGGGTGTTGAACAGGAGTCTCTTTGGTGGGATTGACCTCACCCAAGTAGTGTGACAGCCACACATTTGCGTCGGCGTCAAGCGCCTCCACTTCAAGGTAAGAGTCAATCTGCCGGAGGGCTTTGCTGTGGAAGCACAGCTGCTCCTCGACCGTGTCGATTTCCTCGAACGTTGTGCACCGCAGAGCCGAGTCGGTGGCACCACCGACAGCGGAGCCGGCCGACAGAAGAGAAGGTGGCGTCGCAGCGCCGTATCGAAGTTCCAGACCCGGCTCCATTGTCGCCCAGCGGCCGACCAGGCGGCATTCGGCAGCATGCAGTCGTTGCGCCCCGACGTCAGAGGGGAACAAGGCCAGACCAAGGGCGTCGAGTGTCAGTTCAGCGTGCATACACGCGAGGACCATTGCTTCGTTGCGGTTCGCGGCGGTGCCACTGCACACGCGGCTGCCAAAACGCGCAGAAATGGGCAAGCGGATCTGCGCCGTGAACAGTGTTGTGTCTCCTTGCAACGTGTGTGGCCCAGCTACCTCCGCGCGTGACGGGATCACACGACTGTAACGTTGAAAATGAGCACCGTGCGCTGCAAAAAAGGAGCGAATACGCACGACACTGGTGCTGTCTGAGAAGTGAGGGGAAGCGAGCGTGTACTGTAGGAGGGGAGTCAGCGGTGGGCCCACAGTCAGGCACTCAGTGCCGCGCACGCGACTTGGGTGGTGCACGCCTGGCTCTGCCGCCGCTTTCAACAGCTGCAGAGGTGGTGGCGACGGTGTCTGGACAGCTTGCGGCGTTGCGGACAGCGACGTCGCGTACGGTGCCGATCGGCCACTCTCGGCAGCCGCGTCTGCGTGGCGCTGCTGTTTCGCAGGCAGCTGAAATATTGGAATGCCCAGTGCGTCCAGAACACGCTCAGCGTGAGCAAAGGCCACTTGCTCTGCTTCCCTAGCCGTCGGGGCATATCCTTCTCCAACTCGCTCTCCGAAACGCTCTGGTACTGGAAGACGCACGCGCGCGTAGAACTGAGGTGTGAATGCATGGATGCCCTGAACACGTTGAACAGAGACGAAGTGTTGGTCGTGTGCGTCCAGCTTGCGCACGCACCGTCGGATGTAGTTTGTGACGCGTGCCTGAGCGTATGGGTCGACCCTGTCAACAAAGACACAGCTCCCACTCAGACCAAGTGAATCGTATTCGTCAACGCCATCTGCTGCATCTGGCAGCCCGCTCTCATGGGCTCCGTTGAGATGAGACGTGCTGTGCGTGACACGTGCTTGGCCAGAGAGACTGCTGACGCCGGACCAGCAGTGGCGAAATGGGTTCACCAGGCGAGAGCGGAAGCCGCCGCCGGCAAGTGTGTAATGCGCAACACGTGTGCCGCGACTCATCGCAGAAGCTAAACGGTACTGTGGTCGCATAGCGGCCCATGACCTCTCCAACAGCAAGCGCGACGTGAACAAGGAATGTACCCACACACGGGCAGACGAACAAGCAAGTGTTGACGCCACAGAGCACCGGGCGCCGACACCTGGAGGGGCAATCCATAAGGGAAACAGAGCGGAGGGAGATGTAGAAAAAAAAAGTGTCAGAAGTGAGTGATAGGTGTTGTAGAAATGTCGGAAATCGCATTGGCCATAGGCACCCAGCCACGTGAGGAAACGGGGAGTGGGTCGAGCGGGTGGCAGACCAGAAAGGGCCGGAGGCAAAACACTCGGTCGTCGGAGACGCCTGTGACTGGAGCAAAGTGTGGGTTAGCGCTTCCGGGACTGGAAAATCACGCACCTGGTCGAGTAGAAAAGGCCGAAGTGTGGGAACCGGAGAAAGTAGTACTGGTGCCGGAGACCATACTGAATTAGCTCGTTCGTCTCCCATGGTATTGTTTCCTCAATAGGCGTTCAGACCATGTTTTGTTTGCCGTGATGATTGTTTGTTTTTGGCAGGGCCATTTGAAGACAGGCAGCCACAGCGCTGCAAGGTGCGTGCGTCAGTAGCAAAAAGTGGACGCACACACACACGCGCTTTTAACCTTAGTGAAAAGTTGAGTCAACACTGTCAGCCGCATCGTGGTTTTGACTGTCCTGGTCTGATGGAACGTTCGACTCGGGTTCATGTGGGAGCTCAGCCTCACCGCTGGCAAATGCTGCCACAGTTTGTCGCACCTTGTAATGGTGATCAATGGCTTCTCGAGCGCGGCTGTCCAGGCCGACCGCGAGCAACGAGAACAGTGTCGTGGCCACAAGGAAGAGAGCGTAAGCGAGCAGAAGTGGGATACAGAGGCTCAGCGGAATCACAGTTGTCGCCATGGTTTTCACATCGATGATGCAGCCCACCGCAATAACGCCAACAAACAGCACCGTAAAGGACTCGGAGACGAAGGCAGCTAGCAGAGAGAACACTACCGCCGGTACCAGCCAGAACACCGTGGCGGAGTAGATGAAAAAAAGAACAGCGAAGACCACAAGGCGCAGCGCCAGTCTTGACGGAATCCGCTCCTTGGGCAACGCGACATGGCGGCGCCTGAAGACGTCGGCCTCTGGTATCATCGGCATTACAAGGCGGTCCACATCGTTTGCTGCCAGAAACGCATCGACCAGCGTCATGCGTTCTTTATCGAAGAGGAAATCTTCGAGGTGCACAATGTGGCGTCCAACAAACAGAGCAAACGGCCGCAGTACCAACAGCTGGAGACGCTGTATACGAACAAAGCCGATCGTGAGCATGATGCTCGCAAACGCCCACACAGTCAGCACAACTCGGAGAGTCATGTGCCCGACCACACGGAGAATCTGAGAGGGCTCGGTGAAGCCCAGAGGGCGTAGTGCAACGCATTCCAGAAGAGCGCGCACAAAGATATAGCCGCTTGAACCTTCGTTCACATGCACGGGAACGCCAATCGGTGGGGCAAGCACGCGAGGCTCGCGGTGCAGCGCCGCCGCGAGCGTGTTAGAGGAGTGGTAGATGAACATCGCTGGCAGACGTAGAAAGAGGAACAACACAAGCGATTCGATGCATGCCATGCGCACAAAGTCGTACAGTATGAGTAGGGGATCGGCATCGAACACTTGCGTGAGGATGAAGCGCCAATAGTCAGTGTCAACAGTGAATTGAAGGTCAATACTGCGAATAAACAGCAGATCGACGCCAGGCGCGAAGAGCGGGACCATCACAAGCGCCTCGATTTGCATCAGCGCGAACGCACCCATCGATCCCAGAGCCCAGTAGATGAGCAGCTGCAGTGGCCTCATGGTGCTCATAAAGGCATCGACCGACGTCGGGAACGGTGCAAAGTAAGGGGACACCGCGTAGTGCGCGACGGCACCCGCCACCATGGGGAGACACACGGAGAAAAGCAACACCTCCGTGAAGTACGTGCGGAACCACCGCCGCGCATCCACCTCGGTAGATTCGCTTTTACGTTCCCCAGCCTCGTCGTAACGACGCGTGGCATCCCTCAGACGCTTTCTGTCCTGAGTGCAGCGCCAGTACACGAAGAGACCCACCGTCGCCGCAGCTAGTGCGGCTGCTGTCAGCATGCTGCCCAAGCAGAATGATATGGGAATCCCAACCACCAGCTCACGGAGCGCACACTTCCACAAGGCGGGCCAGGACCGATGCATGCCTAGCGACTTGCGAAACCTGCGGACAGAGTGGAACAGCCACCACGTCTTGTTGACCTGAGAGCGAGTCGTTCCCTGCTGCTGATCGTGCGGCGCCGGCGGTGGAGCCTCTGGTGGTGCGGCGCCGTCGGGCTCGACGTCCCCTGCCTCGTCGTCCCCTGCCTCGACGTCCCCTGCCTCGTCGTCCTCTGCCTCATCTCCGTCACTCGAGGTGACCCAATCAGCTGCACCATCGTCGTCGTCACTGAAGACGTCCTCGTCCGCATCGGCCTCCCCATCCGAGTCACTCGAAAGGTGAAGGTCAATGTCATCCACGCCTTCGAATGCCTCCGGTGGAGCAGGCCAGCCGAAAAACTCGATCCAGCTCCAATAGCCCTTTCGAAACGCACGCAACAAGTTGACCAGGGCGAGTCCATAGATGATAACGTCCAATGAGTCCCACGCCCACGACGCGGCAGGCACCTCGTGCGCCGGCACAGAAGGCTCGCGGTGACGACCGCTATGCACAAAGCGCTGCCAGAAGAGCACGCATCCAAGCAGTAGAGGTTCGCACACCCAGAACACTAGGAAACGGAGAATAACTCCTAGGATTAACTGAAAGAGTGGCAACACAACAAGCGAAGTCACCACACGTACGCGCCCCCACACTGTGGTGGGGTACGAAACACCCTCAGGAAGACCCATCGATTTGATTCGGTACGCCGTGCCGCAGCCTAGGCATATCAGGTGGTTATTTTCTAGCACCCACGCATCGATGCACGCCTGGTGGACGAATCCAATGCTCCCCACACACAAGCAACGGTCTCTGACCATGGGGTTATCAGCGGTGGATGAGGAATCACGGCAAATCCAGCATTCCGGCTCCGATTGCTCCGCCTCTCCAGTGTCCGGGGAGTGCACACACGGCGGACGCAACCCTTCGACATCCGCGGCTGCGTGAGAGTCAGAGTCTCGGGGTGACCTCTCCATGAAATGGACACTCTCAGTGTGGTTCAAGCGGGACAATGGTTGCGGTGTCGATGACACACGCTAGTGAAGAAAAAGGGAGGGGTGATCTGCAGCTACTCGGTGGTACGGCGAGTGAACCTTCTGATCGCAGTGAGAACTCTCACAGGCACAGGATGTAGAAAGCAGCCACTCTACGGTGGGGCGCTCAAGGATGGAGAAATCTGGAAATGATGAAGACCACGTAAAATCTGAGTGTGCACACGCAATTTGCGAAAAAAAACCATAAATGTTGGCCACCAGCGTCTCTGAACCGTCGAGGAAAGAGAAGGGAAGTTTTTTTTCTCCCTTGAGGCACGTGTGGCGGAAGTGGTCACAAAGTGTTGACTACGTAGGTGTGGGCAAATGGCAAATACGAACAAAAGAAAAAGCGCGGGTGCATGGGTGTTGTTGCTGTGTGTGTGTGTGTGTGTTCATGGTCCCCGGCGGATGGGGTAAATGGGTTACCGCGACTGGAGCAAGGTGAGGAGCCTCAAAAAGTCCGTCTCTGCAGGTGAGGTGGAGTGGCCGCCACATTGCTCCCGCACCGCAGGAAAGCGAGTGTGTCTCTGTCCCTGTGATGGACGCCACCGAGTGTTGTGTTCGTTTTTTTTTTGTTCTCTTTGGGGGCAAGGTAGCACCAGGGTGCAAAAAAGAACTTGATACGACTGAGACAGTGGTAACCACTGGTAGCAAAAGTGAAACCATCGATAGCTGGTGCGCAGCAATGAGCTTCTCGCTGGCGTGTGAATGACGATAACGGGTCAGCTGCGTGTGCTGTGCTCCGTGGGTTGTCGTTTCAGCGCGGTTGCCAAATAAGCAGAGTCCGTGGCGTCCTCGGTGCCTCCGGCCTCAGCTGTGCGGCCGTCCACAGTAATGACGCGCGTCATTTCCTTTTCCTTTGCATCGAGGTAAGCGGAGTAGGCGGTCGCGGCCAGACGTGTTGGTTGTGTGTTGTGCACCTCCCTCGTAAACCGACCATCGGCGACGTACAGAATCCTGTCTGCGTAGCATTCGATATCTGGGTTGTGGGTGACCATGATGCAAGTAGCTTTGGTGGCACGGTTGATGCGGATGAGCAGGTCCATCACGTCAATTGTATTGGCCGTGTCCAGATCGCCTGTCGGCTCGTCTAAAAGAAGGATGGCGGGGTTGTTCGCAAGGCTCCGCGCAATGGTGACACGCTGTTGTTCCCCACCACTCAACTCTGACGGTAAGTGGTTGACACGGTTGCGTAGTCCAACGAGCGTGAGCAGTTGACGCGCGCGGAGACGCATTTCCTGGCTGGAAAGCTGGCCCAGCAGTGTCATGGGGAGCTCCACGTTTTCCGAGGCTGTCATGGTCGAGATAAGATTGAAGGTCTGAAACACAAAGCCAAGTTTTTTGAGTCGGATGTCGGCCAAATACGACTCTTTGGACCGCCGATCCACCGTGTCGCCGAGCAGCTCTACAGAGCCGTCGGAGCAGCTGTCGATGGTGCCAATAATGTTCAGGAGCGTCGTCTTACCGCCTCCACTCGGGCCACGGATCATGACGAACTCGCCTCGGCGGATGGGACCGAACTTCGCTGCGTTGACAGGCTGATCGCCATCTACGGCGCTCTCACCATCGCGGGACGCGTCTTCACATAAATGGATGTCTGTGAGTGCAACGACCTTCTCATCTGAGCCAGAAACAGGGTAGCTTTTGCTAACGTGGTGAAGCCGCAACACGACCGGCTCATTTTTCAACTGCGTGTACCGGCGGCACTCGCTTTCTTCCATCGCGACACCGTCCGCACGCACGCAGCGCAACAAGGTGGCTTTACGACGTGCAGTGGACGTCGGTGGCGAGGTTGAAGCAAAGTGGTCTAGCTACGTGTGCACGACTGTAACTGTGTCGCTTCCTCTCAGCTCACTTGCAGGTGGAGGGGGGAGCAAAAAGAGAGGGGAAGAGAGATAGCAAGCAAGCAGCAGTGAAGACCACCAACGTGAAGAGAAGGAAAACGAGTGAAGCGGGCACAGAGTAGACGTGTGTGGCGGTCGCAAATGAGGATCATAAATGGCAACGCTAACATCGGTTTTGACGGCCCTGAAGGTGCGGTGACGGTCGCTGCCCCACGGTGCCTTCGCCTTCAAAGCAACCCGAGCATGAGTAAGCGTAACCACGACACACACTCAACGAGCACTGGGGCCAATCCGCCCAAGGGACAAAGAGAAAAGCGTCATTCTGGGAAAGTGATTGAGACAAGGGTGAAAGTGACCTGAAAGCAAAACAAAAAAAGGAAGCAAACGCTGGTTGAAAGAGAAGAGGGGGATGGGGGAGGCGCCACGGTGGTGCGTTGCTGCTGCCGTCACACAGGTGTGGCTGATTTCGTCGGTGCCCCGCCGGTGACTGTCGTTGAAAACACACTCATTTCGCAGTTCTCGGGGTCTGACAGCTCATCCGTACGCAGCGCTAGGGGCCTTTGACGAGCGCGCCGCACGTGCTGCGGGACCAGTGTGAGCGCGACGCCGCAGGCGACGCCAACAAACCCACACAGAGCCACTTGCCTGCTAGTGACAAAGTTCGATTCGGGCTCGACGGAGGCGGTCGGTGTCACGAATTCATTGACGCGCTCGTGCAAGAGTGCAGCGAAACTGTCGGTCGCGCGGAACGGCTTGTCTCCGCAGTGCCACGGTAACAGCACAGCATGTGTCGTGTCGACCTCAGGCGTAGTGCCTCTCACATTTACGTCGAGCCACTCAACACCAGACGGCACGACGGCCATGTCCACAACGGAAGGTAGACGGCGAACTCTTGCGGGAACAGCGCGGGACGCATTCCACACCAGCATCACCGACACACGTGTGCTGAATGTGAGCTGAACACGATCGGAACTCCCCATACTATGAAGAGTGGGTGAACTCAAGACGAGAGAGAGAGAGGGTGAGACAGTTGATGTGCCGCACTGATAAAGCGACAGCAGCTGTGCCGGTCGCCGTGCCAGGCTGTGCTTCGCATCGCGCACAGACGCCGCCAGCGCCAGTCCTGGCAAGTCACCCAGTGGAAGATGCACCGGCCACGGTGATGGTTGTGTCTCTTCAGAACACGCACCGTCGGCGGGCAACGACATCGAGAGAAACGTGAGGTGAACGCGTACCTGCTGCTCGTAGAGATTTGCCGACTGGGGTGTCCCCGTCCCAGTCAACGTCACCGAGAGGTCTAGCTCGCTAGGGGCGTTCACGCCGAGGGGGAGGCGAACAGAGGTCTGAGCGGCCGTCAGCGTCACTGACTGCGTACCCAACACAGGGTCTCCTGCAGGAAGGGCACCGAGCAACTCCAACGACGTGTGTGCAACGGCGCCGCGGTCAGCAGCCTTGGGAGTGTGAGGCGCGGCATGTGTCGTGGCGGTAGCGGGCAGAGCGTGCGTAAACGACCACGCTGGCTCCGCGCAAGGAACCGCCATCAGCGTGTCGTTCACAGTGTGTTCGCAGTGGAAGCCCATAAACCCGCGGCGACACACGCACAGCTCGTCCAAGCCGAGTGCCACGCCACACACGCGGTTCTCCGCACTCGCGTCCAGCATGGCATCACCCGACGCGGCACCGCACTGCACGTGGCACACCGCCGGCTGCTCGACAGGGAGAAATCCGTACCGGATCACGAAGCCACTTGCCGTGCCCTCCCAGTCCGACACAAAAACAGCGTCAAGCGTGCGGCTGGACGACACAACTCCCGTCAGTACAGCCGGGGATCCCGTATATCGGTGAATGAGATAAGACTGGCCCCCCTCCGAGGTGGTGTCGCGCGTGTCGTAAATGTTGAGGAAGTCAAACCCCGTCTCGAGGTCCATCTTGATTACTTCCAGTGACACGCGGTGATCGGGTGGGGCGCGGATACGCCAGCGGCAGGTCATGCTTGCTTGGTAGCGTTCGGAGCCATCCACCTGAATCAGCGCGCTTTCACCGCCGTCGATCTCGACCAGCGCGCCACTCGCGTTGCACCAGTGGCTTCGTTCCCGACATCCGGGGCCGCCGAACCCAGGGCAGCAGTGCTCGCAGCGCGGCCCTTGAAAGCAGCCTGCACCGCCAACGCGGCGGTCTTGCGGGCACTCGCAGCGACCGTGCGTCTCGTCGCACCGCCCGCTGTTCTTGCACTGACAATCAAAGTCGCAGTTCTCACCAAACCAGCCCCGCTGGCACGTGCGGCAGTCCGAAGTCGATTGAAAGTGGCCGTGTGGGTCACATGTACACGTGAGGCTAGCGTCATCACACGTGCCTCGACCGCCGCACAATACCCGCGCGTTGCACTGCGAGCAGTCAATGAACTGGTACACCCGCACACAAGAGCATTGCCCGGTACCGGTGTCGCAGCGCCCACGCGCGTCCGAGCAGTTCCCCGGGCACATTGCGACAGTCGGCAACAACGCAGCAGCGAAACGCTGACGACGACGATCGACCTCTGCCATCAGAGAGGCAAAATCATCGTAAAACACAAGACCAGGTGCGGTCACTACCAAAGCGTACGGCTGCGAGGCGCGCGTCAGGACGGAGGCACCGTACACAAACACGCGAAAGCCTTCGCTCAGGATGCGGGTCATTGGCAACTCGATCTGTTCCACGTTGTTGGTACGGTCAAAGCCGCGCTCCTGCGGGTTTGCCCTGTCGTGGCTGTAGTACAGCTGACCGAGTGTGTCGACGAGGACGAGGTCGAGATCGTGCACTAAGCTGCGGTTTGATCCCTCCGCACCGCTCCCCACGTCTGTCCACACAAGAGTCACCTTGATCGAGGTCGTGCCAACGCCGGGCAGAGCACCTGGGTGGTTACGGTGTGTATCGCCCTGTTGGGAAACAGTGTCGTCTTCAGTCAGTTGACGAGGTGCCGCAGCTGAGAAACAGAACGCATGCGACTCAAGGTGAGCGATGGGCTCTCGATCGCGAAACCACAGACGCGCATCGGGCGTCGAGGCGTCCTCGTCCCCCGCGCGTCCAGCGCTGGTGGTCCCGCTCCGCGTTGGGGCGGGTTGCGTGTGCGTCAACAGCGAAAGGTCGACTTGGCCAAAGCCGCTGCGCGCGGAGACAGACGGGAGAAAGTGGGTGGAGTGGATAATGGCGCCCTTGACGAGAGCAGACGAGGGCAGAGGCACACCTTGTCGTTGACGAAAAAACTGCCGGACCAACGCGGCGCCCCCAGCGACAATTGCGGCGGACATAGACGTCCCCTGCTTTTTCGAGGTGGCACACTGGAAGCTGCCGGCGAGGCCGTCCGAATAGGCAGATTGAATGGACTCGCCAGGTGCCACGACGTCGGGCTTCTGCCGCTGATCGTACGTGGGACCGTGTGCGGAAAAGGCGGACACATCGCTCTGATGCGGGCCGGCGATGTTGCGATGCGAGCCAACGGTGAGCACGTTCTTAGTGCGACCAGGTCGAGTGAGGCCTGCCTTTGGCACGTTGCCAGAGGCAAAAACAGCGAGCATGTCATCATGTTCAAACAGGTATTGGTCAACCGTCCGCTCCATCGCGCTGTACGTTGGTTGGCTTTCCACGCCCCACGAGTTGCAGCTGATCCTCGCACCGATCAGGTAGGATGGCTCAAAGACATCCCTGAAGTTGCTGGGTAGCTGCAGCTTTGGACTCTCTGGACACCCCAAGTCGTGCACAAACAGCATCGCACCGGTGGCAAGGCCGTTGTAGTGGCTTACCGCTGCGGGCTCTACGACGTATCCCACAGCACTGCCCGCCACGTGCGTGCCGTGGCCGCCGGCGCTGTCAGACGCATCGGCAGTCGTTGACCCCTCGCATTGAGCACGCAAGTACGAAAGCACCTTGCGATGATACGGGTTCGAGTGAGGGTAGAACGCCACCGACGGGTAGTTCGGATCGTGGAAGAAGCAGCTGTCCACGTCCACGCCACTGTCCACAATGGCGACAATCTCGCCCGAGCCGTTGATGCCAGCGGCCCACGCTGGGTGGGCAAGCAGCCAATCATGAGAGCCCATCGGGAAAGATGCGTCGAGTGCTGAGCTGTTCTGAACAAAGCTGACGGCGTTGATGTTCGCGGCATCAGCACCGCCCGCCAGCGGCTCCACCCACCGCACCCACGGGTGTGCAACGATGGACAAAATGACGTGGCGACACGACGCCACAAGTGCGTCGAGCAGCGGCGCACTGTCGTGAGGCGACGAGAGTGTCAACACGAAATGATCCGCGCAGGCTTTGCTCCCGCCTGCCGCGCAAGGAACAGAGTGCAGTGCAGATGAGCACCGTCTCGGTGCGCTATTGGCGTCGACGTCCTGGTCTCCGAAGGATTCTGGTACCGAGGAATGACGACGATGGTGGCGATGAGCCACGAGGGCCTCAACCTCACGTCGCAACGCGTCGGCTGCACCGTGGACAGTCCACACACCGAGGCGCAGCGCAGCCGGGTCACCGGCTTGTGCTGTCGAACTGAACTGTCCGTCGAGACGCCTCCGGATGTCGTGAGACAGCTTGAGCCGATGTCCACCGGTCCGCACGCCGAAGACGTCGAAAACGGTCACCGGCGCGTGAGTGCCCTCGGCAGGTTCCCCATCACCGACACGCAGCAGCGCGCTGGGTACATAAGCGATGATGTGTGCCTCGTCCAGATGGTGTACGTCGGTGATGCCGTTGGCAACAAGTGTTTCTTCAAAAGCTTCTGATACGCACACAAGTGGTGGGCGACCGACGCAGCCAGACACCGAAGTCCAGCCGGCTGGCCGTTGCAGCACCATGAATCGGCCCTCAGGGACGGCAGGAGGTGGTTGGCGAGTTAAATGAGGGCCCATCAGCGGGACCACTTCCTGCGTATCACGGTCTCCCCAATTGCCGCTTTCGTGGCGGTGGAAGGCGACCAGCGATGGCTCGGACAAGAACAATGTATGTACGGGCACCAGTCTGCTGCGTACACGTGCAAGTGTTTCCGCATGCCCGCCGCTTTCGGACTCAATAGTGCGCTGCTCCGCCAGGCTGTGAGGGGGAGTTGAAAAATTGTCATCTGGCACGCACATGCACAGCGAAGTCGCAGTGAGAAACAGAAAAGCTGCGAGCATCGCTGCTCTGTGGCCGACTGCCTTTCGGTCCCTCATTTTCGGGGCGCGTACGTGTGGGTATGCGCTTACAGGTAAAGCAACTAAAAAAAAAGGTCTGGCACAACGACAGGGTTTCAAGACCAGAAACAAAACTCTCAGTGACGCCAGAGAGCCGTACGACCTCGAGAGCATGGGAGGAGGGAGCTGGTGTGTGTGTGTGTGTGTGTGTGTGTGTGTGTGTGTGTGTGTGTCATGGAGAGAGGACAGGTGCTGGGGGAAGCACGTGTTAGCGGCGTTCGCTGCGGCTCGTCAATCCCTACTGGTGTCAGTGCAATACCGACAAAGCCGCATGGTGTGAAAGTCGATGCGAACGAAGCGAGCATAACACTGGGCAATTGAATTCAGACAGCCACAGGGAAACAAGCGAGGTAGACATCATGACAGACAAAGAAAGAAAGAGGATCGCAACGAAAAAGAGTAGGGCTCAAGAGAGTTGGGTGTCGTCTCGCCAGTGCACACAGGTAGTCCTGTGAACATGGAAGCGCATGGCGGTGCATTTGGTGAGGTTAGATAATGGCGCCAAGATGACTGGCCAAGACGCGGTCGAGATGCGTTGACACGGTACGATAGGGCAGCTACCGCTCTGTAGTAGGCAAACAATCAGCACCACGGACAGTCACACGACAAACAGAAGAAAGGAGAAAGGCAACTGCGCACGTTTTGACTCGTGCACGCTCACGTGCGAGCACAGCACCTCGCTTGCACAAAGGAAAAGAAAAAAGAACGTCCGAGCGAATGCAGTGTTGATGCGCCAACTGTTGCAGCGACGAGGCACAGCGTGGTGCGCGCAACCAGCACGATTGCAGGGAGGACTAGAAGAAAAAAAGGGGGACGCCACGTTAGTTATTCATGCGTTCAAAGCGTTCCATCTGGCTCGACGACTCCCATCTCTGCGGCGTTCACTAAGCGGCGCAGAAGGGTCATCAGTTCCTCCTCGTGTGCGCCCTCCACGCGACCCAGTGGCCGTCCTTCAACGTAGGCAACGAAGGTCGGGAGACTGCGGATGTCGTGAAGAGCCGTGACACGGGGATTGGCGTTGGTGTCGACGAACACGATACGGATGCGATCAGCGTAGTCGCTCAGCTCTTCGCGGAGCTGCTTTTTGATACGGTGACAAATAACGGCGTCCTCCTCACAAAGGTCAGACGTGTTTTCGTCTCTGTCGTCAGTGGAACGAGGCGAATCCCTTGGAGGGCGGCTCATCACGTCTGTTGCCGTGAGCACAATGTCCTCGACGGACAGAGCGTCGACGGTGCTGTCAGAGCAAGGTGCAGCCGCGAGACTGGACGAGGAGGAGGCATCCTTGGTGTCTGCCTTCTTCTTTTCTGACGCTGCGTATGGATTCGGTCGGCTAGCAGTGCTGTCCCCATTCAGCGCTGAGGATGCTGATGTGCCTTTCATCGCGTCAAATGGATGCGAAACCGTGTGGATGAGACGCTCGCGGATGACCTTGCACGGCTCACAGACGGGTTTGTAAAAGAACACCAGAGTGGGGTTGTCCCTTATATCCCGCAGGAACTCCTTCGGGGAACCGGCAAAAGAGCTGTGCTGGCGACGATTTGAGAGAAGCGCGGCCACGGTGGTCGTGATAGGCACCACACCGCGTGCCAGCGCAAATGTTTCGCAAACGCCTTTGGGTGCGCTGCCGTGCGGAATGGGGTGGAACTGATTGCGCATGTAGTGTCGCGCCGTGTACTGGGCAGCCCCTCTTGCTGGCCGTAGCGTCGCACCCAGTGCAACGGCAACTGCGCAGGAATGTGAGCTCGTCAACATTTGCCAGCTCTATGTGTGTGTGTGCGTGTGTGTGCCCGTGTGAGGACACAGGGAGACTGGAGACGAGGCGAAAACGCTCGGGGTATTGGCCTAATGGAGGGGAGGTTAAACGACCCGCGCGGCGGGGAGACTCCGGTCAGACGATTCTGGCACGTCTGTGGAGAAATGTGCTAGTCACCAGCACAGAACAAAAACCACACAGCTGAGTGCAACACCGTCGCAACGTGAGTCGCTATTAAGAGTCCGCACTGACGCGCGATCGGCGAGGACAGGATAAGAGATTAAAAGCAGAAAGAGAAATTGAGGGAGGGATGAATGCTCACAATTCAGTCATGTCGTCAGCCTCGACATTCCACAGTTGACCAGTGGTCACAGCATACCTGAGGAAAGGTTGCACATCCACTTTGTGTTTGTCCCCCGTCTTTGCGTCCAGAGTCCTTTCCTTTTTTCTCGCTGTGTCAGTGCGGTCCGGACGGCAGACCACAGACCGGTGCCACGACCAATTCGGTTCGTTCTGGCGGTGAAATGGCTTGCTCAGAGCATATGGTGCCTTCCATCAGAGCACTGTGTGTGAGAAAAAGGGGAAACGTAAGCGATGAGCGCATCTGATAAACAATAGTGACGCAGCTGCGTCAAAGCAATTCATGTCGCACAGAATACGAGAAAAAAAAAGCTGCGCTGGCAGTGTCAACATCGGTCAGTTGGCAGTGGCCGAATCGAAGCGTGCGCCAAGATATGTCGTGACAATGTGCTGCCACAGCCCACGCTCTGCCGGCGTCAACACGTTGGATTCGTTCAGGGCCCAACTCCAGTACGACGCGACATTCTCGCAGACTTCCTCAAGGTCGGCGGTGGGGCGATTGGAAGGATCCCGAATCGACTCGAGTCGGCACTCCTTTTCCAAACGGCCTGCGTGAAGAGAGAGAACAAGCAGAAGCAGCATCGCCTGGTGCCGAGCCACAGCTTTCGCATCGCCCTTGTTTGGCGTCATGTCACGAACTTGGGTAGTACGAGCAACACCCTCATCTGCTTGGGGCTGATGAGCTGCGTTGAGCGAAGTAGGGGCGGGGCGAAGGCTCGGTGTAAGTACTGCCTTGGCGGAGTTCTTCTGCAGCCGCAGCCGCACCTCATCCACAGCATCCTCGAAGACCGACTCGATGGCAGTCAAATCCGCGAAGTCATCTGTGTCACTGTAAGTGATCTCTGTGTCATCGTAATCCGCTGGCACCTCTAAGCTACGGCAAAACGTCTCGACGGCGGCCTCAATATCCGCTGAAAGTTTTCGTGCATCCGCACTTTCCTCCACCTGTGCCATGAGTCGTTTCCACTCAATCACGCGTGTGGTTACCGCGAGCTTTGCACGGGCCTCCTCCAGCTGGTTGCGTGTCTCACGCATTGCCGCCTCAAGCTCGGCCACACGCGATGCGCATGCGCTCAGCTGCTGCAAGTCCTTCTCTATCACGGACGGTTCAAGGTCGGCGTGACTCAGGCCGTGTGTGACAGACATGTGCGGGATCGTGTTTCGGGCTGTTTGAGGGGAGAGGTGTGGGGAGGAGGAGGGAGTGATGCGACAAAGAAAAAGAAGAGGAGCGGGTGCACGTGCGAGTGCAGCCACCGCGGAAACGCAAATAGAAGCAGCGTAGAGGTGATACAGAAATAGTCGAATAGGTGTGTGCAAAACACCAGTCCGTAGCTCAGCAAGTCAGAGCGATACTTCAGAAAAAAAAAAAAAGGAGTGCGCGGGCGGTGTGCTGTGTGGTCAGGGAGGGCGAAGTGACGAACGTATACACTGGAAAGAGGAAAGCGAAAAGCCGGCCACGACGCGAAGTACGAGTGTGGTCAGAGGGGTATTAAAGAACGAAGGAAAGAAAAAAAGTGGGAAGTGTGGACAGCTTGAACGTCAAAGCGGATGGAACGCCAGCGGCAATCACCGAGCCGTGGGCGTCAGTGATGCCGCGGCGCTCCTGTCCACTCAGCGGACACTGCTGTCGTCGGCCACTCTCACCGCCCGCACTTTAACGGGAGGAAAGTGCACACTAAAAAAAAATGTGGAAAGGAAGTTCTTGGCTGTTGACGCAATATGTGTGTGCGTGTGTGTTTCTTTGCTCCCCGCATGTGGGTGCAAACCAGAATCGCGGAAGAAAACCCGTTGTGGTAGTGGTGGTACAGCCTTTCCCGCTGGATGTGGGTCAGCATAGTGCCAAGCAGTTCTCAGATCCTGCACAGCGGACAGAATGGTCAATCGGCGCGTCCAGACAACCACGCGGTGGGAGCTTTCCACGGAGTGGGTGCAGCATGAAGGAGGGCAGTCCCGCGTTTTGGCAGTGTGGGGCCAGCGGCGAGACACATTGTGTCCTAGTGTTGAGTGTGGGTTCCTTCACGTTTGAGACGCTCATCGAACTGTTGCTTCCTTTGACGGCTGCGCAAGTAGCGTTCCCTCGCGTTCATCATCGCGTGCAGCTCCTCTTGTGACGCGCCGTCAATGTCGAGTCCCACCGCGATGGGCTGCGGTGTTCCGGCGTCATCAGCGTTGATGAGAACAAACGCCGCGCTGTTTGTCACCACCTTGCTCCCGTCCCCCCTGTACGCCTGGAGGCGCACATCAACCTCCATCGTCAGCCGACGCACGTACACGACCTTGGCCTCCAGCTCGAGGAAGTCAGTGGTCAGCACCGGTTCACGAAACTCCATGCTGTGCATCCCCAGTGTGTACAGAAACGCATTGCCGGTAAAGCGTTGGCCGCACTGAAGTGCCACTTGCTCCATCCACGCCATGAGCTCACCACCGAAAATGGTGTTGTTGCCGTTCACGTAGGCTTGCATGAACAGACGGTTGACTGTCAGCCGAGTCGCGTGAACGGGGACTTTGGTGGCTTTTTCGTGATTCGCAGGGTCTTCCACGTCCGCGCTGCTCAGTACGGCATCGCGTCGTGCTGCCACGCCTGCTGCGTGCTCCTTCTGCGCTTGGAGAATGTGGCTGTACCGCTTGTGCAGGACGGCCTGCTCGTCAGTTGTGAATTCGACGGCCGGTAAAAAACGTGCGGGCCGCGCGTCCTTCGTGATCATGGTCATGGTGACGAACGATTCGCCCGCGGGAGTGACACGCCCGTTTTGCGTGTCTCGGAAGAGGCGAACATACACACCGATGGAGCTGTTCCCCACATGCACGACATTGCTCTCCGTGCGCACGTGGTCAGTGCTGTGGATGGGAGCGGAGAAGAGTGTGTTGGTCACCGCGACTGTGGTCTGATAGAATCTCGTGCCCTGTGTCTTCGATGCCGCGTGCACGACCTCAGCCGAGCAGTGTGCGGCGGCCACGTCGAGGATTTGAAGCAGCCGACCGGCGCGAATCCACTCATCCGGTCCGTAGCTGACGGGCGCGGCCTCCTCTGTCCAGGTCCACTGCTTGGGTACAACGACACCGTTGGCGGTGTTTCCCACGGTGAGGCAACGACGCGTCAGCAGATCTGGCTGAGCGCAGCGGATGCGCGGTGAGAGACGACGAAGCATTGGATTCAGACTTCCAACGCGGGCAAACAGCGTGATCACGAGAGTCGGACGTGCCGGCTGTAGAGGATCACGAAAAAGAAGAAAAATGAAGTGCTGCCGATTCCTCAATCAGGCACACACAATGTAGCTGACGAGACGAAGCGAGTAGTGTTGAGAAGGGAGAAAAGAGAGAAATATGCGCGCAGTAACACAAGAACTGCCTGAGAAAGGAGCGGCACGATCGTAGAAACGAAAAGACAAGGACAAGACGAAGTTTCGGTTCTGGGGCACAAGATTCGGGCAGAATAACAAAAAAAAGGCTGATTTGGTAGTGTTAGTGTGTCTATTAATCAGTGAACGGGAGGTGAGTGAGGCGAGGAACGAGGGCAGGCGCGAGTTTGTCTCATTCCGGCTAGTGCTCGCAGCGAGTGGGAAAGCGGGTGAAAGGTGCAATGGACACGACGAAACGCAGTGTCGACACAGTGAATGAATAGTTCACTTGCGACAGGCATATCAAACCTCTGGGAAGAGAAGAGGGGTATTCCAACAGCCACGAGGGTGAAGGGGACAGTGGCAGGTAGAGAAATCAATGGGCCGAACAATTACACGAAGCAGCGCGTCAAAGTGTTACACGGATAAGGCAGCAGATGACGCTGAGGAGCATATACATGTCTGTTAGAACTACTGAACTGGCACATTTACGGTTGCAGAGTCGCCGGACAGCCGCTGGGCTCGCCATGTGTGTGTGTGTGTGTGTTTTTCTGTCCACTGACGGTGGATTGTCATGGTGTGTGACGACTACCACGTAAAACAACAGCGAAAGCAACGAGGAAGTGCTGTGCATATATCCGAGCAATACGTAACAGGAAATGCCACCTGGTGCCGAGTGACACTGTTTCTTACGAGATGGTTCGCCTCGTGGACGATTCGGTCTGCTTTCGGCGCTCCACGCTCCTGTTGTAGCGGCTACGTGCTTCTGCGAAGAGCTGAAGCTCCTCCTGTGAGGCCCGAGAAAGGTCAATGCCGATTGGGATGAAAGACTTGAGCCCAACGTCGTCGTCGTTGATGAGCACGAACGATGCACGGTTCGTCATGATGGTGCCGTTGGTGCGCTCCGCACGTAACACGACATCCACCTCCATTGTGGTATTGCGCACGTAGATGACGTTTGCTTCCAAACTGACAATGTCGGTCGAGAAAAGCGGCTCATCGAAACTCAGCGTGTGCATGCCGATGGTGTAGACGTTGACGTTGCCGGTAAACATCTGTCCGCAGTGGACCGCATGTCGCTCCATCCAGTTCATCAGCTCGCCTCCAAAGACGGTGTTGTTGTTGTTCAGAAACGCGGAAAAGAAGATACGGTTTCCTTCGCAACGTGTGCTTTTCATTGGCACCTTCAGCTGCTTGTTCTCGTTGATAGGACAAGAAGCGTCCTCTGCGGTCAGCGTCACCAGACGGCGCTGCCTCGTTTCTTCGAGATTCTCCTTCTGGATCTTGCGAATGTTGTTGTATCGCTCACACATGGCCAAGTCCAGCTCGTCTGTCAGTTCCATCGAAGGCACAATCTTGGCGGCCTGCAAGTCAGGTGTAATGGCCACCATAGTGAAGAAGGACTCCCCTGCCCACGTCTCAGCGCGGTGGCTCGGAGACTGTCTGTAAAACTGGGTATAAATGCCCATTGAGCTGGAGCCACAGTGCACCACGCGCGCATCTACGCGCACAGCGTCACCGTGAAGGATCGGACACGCAAAGAGCGTGTTGGTCACGCCCACAGTGCACGTTTGGTAGGTGTTCCCCGTCCGCTTCGTCGCGTAATCCGCGGCCAGCTGCGACACGCGCGCTGCACACATGTCGAGCATGGACAGAATACTCCCGGCAGAAAGCCTGGCGCTCCGCATGCCGTCGCGACCGACGATGTCTGTCCAGTTGACGTGAATCGGATCCATTTGGCCGTTGGCGGGATTGCCGATCGTCAAATGCCGGCTCCCCGTGCTTAGCGAGCGCAGCACAGCACGCGACGTACCGAGGCCATTAGCCACCTCGACAAAGCAAGCACGACGCAGCATGTAAGTGCGGGGGCGGGAGGGGTGTGCAGCTGTCAGGGCAGTAATTGGCACTGAAGAAATCGTGGATAGCCACAGCGACTGCACTGGTGACGATGGCAGTGAACGAGGCCTTCCGTGTGAGCTGGGTGAGAGGGAAAAACAGAAAAGCGAGGAGAGAGAGGGAACGAGTAGATCACACAGTGAAGGGGCGAAAGAGGAAAGCAGCTAGCGGGTGGCACGACGCGTGTACACCTGTGTGCGTGCTTCGCTCAGGCATTACGTCGTTTGAGGTATCGCAGCACTGGTCGCAAGCGATCACGCAGCGTGAGAGAGACACTTTTTGTATCGCTCACATTGCCTGTCCCCGCCCGAGCAGCGATCACCACGTGCGCCACATGCAAATCGTTGTACTGACGACTGCCAGTCCTTGACAATTCAAGATTGGGCAGCACAAAGAAGAAGGGAGATGCGTCAGCCTGTGCCTGTGGTACTCAGCGACTTGTTCTGAACTTTTTTCTTTGTTTGTGCTCACACCACTCGTGTGTGTGTGTGTGCCGTTCAGTAATTCGCAAAAAAAAAAGAAGACGGCACGAATGAAGCAGTGCGCAGACAAAGCACCGTGATCCGCGCATAGGCCGCTGCGCTGTTGAAGCCCGCTGATCGGCACGGAGAGGGATGAAGAGCATGCTGCCCTCTAGTCACGGAGGTGTTGTCGTGGTTGTTGTTGTGTTTCCGTGTAGCGTGTGCCGATTTGTGCTGTACATGTGAATCGACCGCCAGCTTCCTTGTTTGTCGAATTAGGGAGAGCCACTCCTCTGCGTCGTCGCCTAGACACATTTATTGTGTTAAACCTCTGTGAACTCACAATGGCTCGCGAAGCAAGCATGAGAGCTTGCTGACTGTCCCAGCGCGCTCTTCAGCCAGCGCCGCGAGACGAGACGCCAATACATCGGAGCGCAGGTGATTGGGAGATGTGTTGTCCGACGCCACCGAGGAGAGTGAGAAGCGTAGCTGCCATATTTTCTCGTTGAGCTGCCGCAGCTCTTCGGTCAATAGATGGATTTCGTCTTCCTTTGAACTTCGGATAGCCGACGCTTCGTCCATCATGGCTTTGAGATCGCCTGTCAAAGGGCCCCGTGGGCGTGCAGAATGGTGGTGCGTATCGTGTGGCACATCACTGTCCGTCACACCCAATTGGGAGAAGCCGTCGGTGAAAGTCAAAAGATGACTTTTCGCGCCACCAGAGGAATCAACGTACGTGATGCCCTGTTGGAACCGCTCCAGCAGCTCCCGTGAGTCGCGTAGTGACCCTTGTCTGGTGGAGGACTGTGGTTGAGAACTAAGTGATGGGCGTCCAGCCGGTGCGTTGGCGCTGTTTGCGCCGCGCAGTGAGGGTCGGGGTGACTTCCCTTGTGACGGCCGCGGCATTCGCTCACCCGCACGCGCAGCCACCGGTTTGACCTGAGCCTTTTGAGTGACCCCTTTCGCGACTGTTGGCGCAGGCTTGGCCGAGCCGGTGGTGCTTGCCGTCGCCATGCCGATCGCTTTCTTGGTCACCCTTCCATCCACAGAGCCACTTCGCAGAGAGGTGCGCGGAGCCGTCGAACGTGGTGTGGCGAGATCGTTGGCGCCTCCTCCAGAGAGTGCGTCGTCATCACGCGGGGCGTTCGCAGCTAGACGGGATTCACCCTTGCGCACAAACGCGAACGGCTTGCGTTTTTTGGACGCCATTCGCTCCTTGAGCACTTCCTCGGACTGTGTGTTGGGAAACATGTTCTCTGGTGTAAACACATTGCCCTCGCCCACACCACCACCAGCGCCAGGAGTGCTGGCGAGCACGCCGTCAACGTAATGACGGTTGGTTTTCTCACCGGTGGCGGCGACTGTGTAAACTCCGTCGCCATGCAAGACGTTGTGCACCCACACGCAGCTCAGCTGATTCCCCTCCGCGAACGTGAAAACGCCTTTGCCGTGACGCTGCGGGACGAGGTTCAGCGAGGGGGACCCTACGCCGGCGGCACCTTCCGAAACGCCGGTGGCGGGCTCCACAGAGCCCACGTACTGGTCACCGTTGGGGTAGCGGAGGCAGCCCTCCCCGGTCACGGTGCCGTGGTCGTACACGCCGTCAAACACAAGTCCCTGCACGAACTCCGCGTGGCATGTGCCGTTGGGAATGCCCTCACTGAACGAGCCCGTGAGCGTCGACCCGTCCCGCATCACCATCCGCCCACTGCCAGAGGGGAGACCGTCGTGGAACTGACCCTCAAACGACGTGAAGTGAACATCTTTGCCGCGAAGCACAGTTTCGCCATTCATGACTACCTTACCCTGTCCTTCGTAGTGTCCCCGTGCGAAAGACCCTTCGTAGCTAACCGCACCGACACTCTCTGTGCCTTCACCATGCTTGTGGCCGTGACGCCATGAGCCCTCGTAGAGTACCCGCTCGTCACTGTGGCGGGGATCTGCCTTGGCATACGTGCCGTGACCGTGAAACAGCCCTGCCGACCACTCTCCATCGTAGTGCTCGTGCAGAAGATGGTGCTCGTAACTGCCCCGCCCGTCTGGCTGGCCGTGCAAGAAGTCGCCTTCGTACATCTCTTGTGCGTTTTTGAGGACGCCGTGACCGTGCGCGACGCCGTCATGAATGTCGCCAGTGTATACCTCGCCGCCGTCCCACTTCCATAGTCCCACGCCGTGCGGTGAGCCGCGCACCCAGTGGCCGGCGTACGCCCCATTGCGACGGTACACGATGCGCACACCGTGGCTCTGTGGTGGCAGGCTGTGCTCCGCCACCGCACCAGCCGAAGCGGGTGAAATCAGTTCTAGGGTACCCTTTCCCTCGCCCTCTGGCACACCACAGCTCAGCTGTCCTTCGTAGCGGCAAAAGTACGCGCTGTCGCCAAAGTGCGCCGTTGGGAGTCCGCGCAGGTGGCACTGCTCCCACACACCGTCGCCGTCAGGAAGACCTTGGCGCATGCTACCCTTGTACACGCTTCCATCGCTAAACGTCGCTCGCGCACCCGCGCCGCTAAGCTCACCCTCGACACACGGGCCTTGGTACGACGTGAGTAAAGGCAGCACAGCCGGTTCCGATGGCAAGGGTGATGCATCGACGCCTGCAGACGCAGCCTGTATCCGTTTGTAATTGACGCGGCCGCTGAGTTTATCACGCACCCACGTTCCTTCGTACGTGCTGCCGTCGTGGCTGGTCAACGTGCCTCGCCCTTCACGGCAATCGAGATGAAACTGGCCACGGTAAAAGTCACCATTGGCCAGCTGCCACGTGCCGTCTCCTTCGCGGCGAAAGCTGTCCACGCCACCGGCGTAGCGACTCCCGTCACTGTACTCCATTTCCGCCGTGCTACCCGGTGTCGTCACCGCGGCGTCTTGCACGAAAGGCCCCTTGTACACCGTCAGCACAGCCGGCGTATCCCCTGGCCCTCGGTGATCGACTGAGGGAGCCGCAAAACGAAGCACACCGGCACCGTGTCGCTTGCCACCACGCCACGCGCCTTCGTAGGTGTCGCCGTTCGCGTAATGGCAGATGCCAACCGCCCCACTGCGCATGCCTGTTTCGAACGACCCTGTGTAGGTAATGAAGTTGTCCAGTCCCGGTGCACCGCGGAGCGTGCCGTGGCCGTGCATTTGGTCATCAGCCCATTCACCCTCGTACAGTCGTCCGTTCGCAAATTGGCACGTCCCGCGGCCAGCACGCTTTCCGCCTAGGAAGGCTCCGTCGTAGGTGTACCCGCGAGAAGTGTTTGGTGCAGTGGTAGAGGCTTGGTCCGACCCGGGTGAGGCTCTGCCGGGCACAGTGAGCACACCGTGGCCGTGCATGAGGTCATTCCTCCAGTCCCCCTTGTACGTGGCGCCGCTGGCCGCCCAGTAGTACTCGCCGACGCCATCCTTAACATTGTCACCCACAGCCTCGCCGTTGTAGTAATCGCCATTGGGAAAGTTTTTGTTCCACGTGTACCGAGTGTTGTTGTGCATCGCGGAGAGTGAAAGATGTGCGCAAACAAGAAATACTAAAAAGCCGTTGTGGTGTGCTGCGCCCTTCTATCACACCGAACTCAACGCATGCAGAAGCGGTCCTCAAAATGTATATGTGAGGCCTGCGTTGAGGTGACACGGTGCGGCCAACAAACGCATACAAGCACAGAGAGAGGCGGCGGCGCACTACACAGGAAGCCGGAGGAAGAAGAGTGAACATGAGAGGGTGAGCGAGCGAGAAGGGCAATGGGCGCGCGTGTGTGTGTGTGTGTGTGTGTGTGTTCGCGCGTTGGCGGTGCGGGGCGCTTGTGGATGAGATCACTCGGGACGTTGGCAAGCGCAGCTTGAGTGGCTTCCATCAAAGGTGCTGGTGTAGGCAACGTGTAGAGGGAAAAGCAGAACGCGTGCACCCCAGACTCATGCAAAGTTGCTCAGAAGTTGTGATGCAAGCAGAAACGAACGGTGAGAGTTCAACTGGGGTAAAACAATAGAAAAAAGGGGCGGAAATAAGCAAATAAAAGAAGAGCGTAGCAGTTACGGTGAAACAAGGGAGGTCATCTGGAAGAAGAAAAAAGTGGCTAGGTGGGAGTTGCAAGAACGGCTAGGCTCTTCTGCCACAGCTCGAGAAGCTCCTCCGGCAACCCAGCCTCACGGCCACCGACGGCAGCATCGACAAGGAGCCGGGACCGGTAGGCCATAAAATCCTGTTGGTGATGACCGGCCCGCGGTGTCACCACCACAGGCTGGAAAGTTGGCACGACATCCACAGCGCTCCCCTCTAGCTCGCGAGGGTATGCCTCGTTATACACAGGCTCTGCACGCATATCCACCAGCATCACGCGCTCATAAGGGAACGCCACGGCCGGAAACAGTGACTGTCGCTCACCGTCCCACAGCATATCAATGTAGTGCGTCGCACAGATCACCGAGGCACAAACAGTAGCCGAGGCGACAGGGTCACGGGAGAGTTCACCACCACCTCCCGATGGGTACTGGGAAGCGCTCACGTATCGTATCACAGCACCGAGAAGCGCGCGCCCATCGTCGGCCGCCGTTCCTTTGCCAAACTCGTCCAACAGCACTAGCGGGGCTGGTGGTGGTGGTGCCTGTTGCGTGCCGCCCATGCTGACCCCTGCGTTGGCTGCGCGTGCTGCATCGCAGTAGCGTAGAATCCGGCTGACGGCCACGCATTCGGCGGCGAAACTGGACGCCCCCAGCGCGCCGGTGGAGCCCACCGAACGGGACCCGTACGACGACCAGAGGCTCCCAAACACACTCAGTGAGGCGGCTGTCGCTGGCACAAACGAACCCATCTGTGCGAGTAACACCATGTGGGCAACCGCACTGAGAAGAACCGACTTGCCGCTGCCGTTCTGGCCTGTCACGACGCACACGCGACTGTCGCCGCTCGCGCCAAGACGAAGTGAAAAAGGCTGCACCACACTGGCACCAACAGCCTGGCACAGCACTGGGTGCCACCCGCCGTGAATGTCAACGACGCCGGCCCTGTCCTCCACGATGCGTGGTCGACACCACTGGTAGTGATGGGCGACGTGGCTGAGGGTGAGGAGACAGTCCAGCACGGCCATCGCACGTGAAGGCGCCAAGAGGTGAAGCGACAGATAAAGCAGCAGTTCATCTGCGCTACGGCGGAGCTCACACTCACGTTCGGCAATGCGTCGTCGCAGGTCTCCGACCTTGGCGTCCAGGTCTGACATGACGGCGGTTTTAAAGTAGCAGAGATCAGTGCCATCGTCCTCGTGATGAAGGGACCACCCGTAACGCTGCTGCAGATATCCCACCGTTTGCGGCCAGAAATCATGAAGCTCACTGCTGTCACCGTAGGCGACTGTGTCGGTATCAGTAGCCGTCGTCGTAGCAGGGCCTGTTTCTTGGCGAGCCTCAGCCGCGGCAGACACACTGCTTGTGGGGCAGACGCCAGAGGCCACCATGGTGCGTTGGATGGCACTGCACAAGGCGACACGACTAGCGCAGATGAGATACCCGTATGGTGACACGTACACACAGCGCACGGCAACGACGTCGCGCATGGCGGGATCCAGGGCGTCAAACGCGGCCCGCGCGTGACACTCCAGTGCACTGCCAAGGGACTGCAAGTGCAGCCTTAGCTCGCCGAGTAAGCCCGTCTCATCAGCCTCGGAGTTGATTGACAGATGACAGTCATCGTGAATGTCTGGCTGATAACCGCTCGTCTCTGGTAAGCGTGCCGAAGGCAGGTGGACGTGACTGGTAGAGGATCTCTTGGCGTCACAAATGCCGTACACTGTGCGCTGAAGTAGTTCCAGCATCTCTTGCAAGATGTCGCGCCGGCAGTGGTTGGCCACGAGGTCAAAGAGAAGTGGGCTTTCGTGAGCCACTGGGCCCACCAGCTCGTGCACAGTGAGGATTGCCCTGAGTGTCTGGTGAAGGCTCTGGTAGTGTCGACGGTGTCCACGACCACGCCGAATAAGCGTGAAAAGGTGATTGGTGTTGTGGAAGCCACGAAGTGCACGTCGTGCGGCAACCAAAACCTCGTGGTGCTGCGGTGCGAGGAAGAGAGCCACCACATCTTGGCGATTCTTGATCAGCGCCGCGTCGCAGCTAGGGAGCAGTAGCCACTGTCGCAGCAAGGCACGGCCCATCGAGCTCACAGTCTGGTCAAGCACACTGAACAGCGACAGGCCTTCTTTGGCCCGGCTCGTTCTGTGTGAACGACACGGGTGGGCGTCTTGCCGAGTGACCTGCCACGCACGGAGGTTGTCACCGCTCACGTACAAGATGCTCACCGGGCCGCGCTCGACAACGTCCGCCACATTCAGATGCAAAGCGCCAACGTACTGCAGCATGGCCGCCATCGCTGCCATCATGGCACCGTGCTGTTGATTGAACCGCGATTGAAGATCTGTCTCCGAGAGGTGAGGGTACATGGTGCTCAGCTGGGGCAACGCGCGGAGCTCATCGAAACCAGTTTCCGCACCAAGACGCAGCACCGTGCTACATTGCGCCAACTCAAGTACGTCTGCCAGCAATTCAGCACCGGAATCAGGCAGTAAAGCGATGGGAGTGTGCAGCTCCACATATTGGTAGAGCCACAGCAGACTGGGAGGGACGTCATCTGCGTGAAGCAGGCGCGCGCCAGAAACGAGGCCGGCACGCATTCGCTTGAGCCTGTTCGGCGGCTGCGATGACTTTGGCGCTGCCGTCCCACACGTGCTCGCACTTGTCGCGACCTCGACGCCAAGGAACACCGGCACCTCGAACACCTCTACGCGGCACTGAAGCGGCCGGTAACGGGCACACCCAAGTCGGGACCCCCGCAAGCACAGAGCCAGAATTTCGCGAGCCAGCTCGGGGTCATCCTCGTCCTGCGTGTCACTGTCATTGGGTGACCCATCAGACTGAAAGTCATTTGCGGCAAGTGGATCTGCCATGGAGAGTGGTGCCCGCCGTAAAGAAGAGAAAGAAAAGAGCTTCGACGGTTCGTCGCGCTGAGGTCCCTGGCCCCACGCGCCACGGGGGAGTGGAATAAATAGGGGCAATGGAGGGAAGACGGAGAAGAACTCCTGAGTGCCTGCGGGACAGGTCGTCACAAGCACCGATTCGCTCTCTCTACTGCACCAGTACCAAGCAATAGTGCCTTTCGTCCGCTGAGGAGCCAGTTGTGCCTTTGATGAATTTTGCGGTCAAAGTCGTGGAAACAACGCGTCAGTCAATAGGCGAGAGAGGAGGAAGAGAGAAGTACGGTGTGGAAGTGGCAAAGAAGAAAAAAAAACAGCGACACTAAAGAAAAAGACAGAGAGAAGCGTTGTGTCGCACCGCGACAGCTGTGCCGACAACGAGATCCGTTACCGCAAGTGCACCGCCTTTGGGCCACGGCGAGCGACGCCGTCGAATGTTCGGTGACGTCGGGTTGTAGCCGTGGCCAGAGCCAAGGAGGGGGAAGGAGCCGCAGCATGCACGCAGCCCTGTTGTTTTACGTGAAGTGGTGTGTGTTTACTGGCATTCTTCTGCGAGTCCTTCATGGATCAAATCTGACGCTTGGCAATCAAAACAGGGACAGAGCTAACCCGGAGGGCCAACTGTGGTTGGCGATGCTTCAAGGCACGAAAACCAGCCAGCTCAGGGGGAAAGGGACCATTGCGCGCGTGACAGAAACGTATTCCTAGAAAACCTTAACAGGAAGAGAAAAAGAGAAGAATCGAGAAAAACAGAGGCATCTATGAGTGGAAGCCCGTTGTGTGCAGTCCACATTGTTTGGCAATGCCGACTTAGGCGCTGGGGGTGGCCTTGCGGGCGCTCTTCTTGGAGCCCTTCTTCTTGGCGAGAGCCTTGTTCATGCTGGGCATCACGCCACCGCGGGACACGGTCACGTTCTTCAGCAGGCTGCCGAGGTCGTCGTCGTGGCGCACGGCCATGGTGACGGTGCGGGGGTTCAGACGGCGGGGCTTCTTGCTGCTCTGGGCGGCGGCCTTCACGGAGAGCTCGAGGAGCTCAGCGGTCAGGTACTCCAGGACGGCAGCCATGTACACGGCACCGGACGCACCGACGCGGCGGGCGTACTGGCCACGCTTCAGCATGGAGCCGACGCGGCCCACGGGGAAGATGAGACCGGCCTTGGCGGAGCGGGAGCCAGACTTGCGGGAAGCCTTCTTAGCGCTGCGGGGAGTAGCCATGATGGGAACGGGGTGAGAGAGATGAACTTGGGGGGCTGACGCGAAGAGTGAGAGAGCGAGGAGGAGCTAAAACGGTGCCACGTTGTCATGCGGTGGGAGAGGGGCACAAGCGGGCGGTAGTGGAAAAGAGGGAGGAAGAGGTGGAACACAGTGAAAGAAAAAAAAGAACGAAAGGTGAGAACTAGTACTAAACATCGAAAGCAGCCGACAGTGGTCAACGATCCGAGTCGGTACAGCCGCATCAACAAAAAGATGGCCTGGGTAGGCGGATACAGGCGCACACACGCCTGTCCGTTGAGGCCGAGAACAGCAGATTAAAGCCAATTCACGGAGCTGCTTAGATGTCCACCACAGTGTGGCACGAAGCCAGCGGAGACGCTGCAGCGAACGCCACCACGGCTGTGAGCACTATCCGGCCCCTGCAGAACCAGCGAGTACGCTCGACTTGGTTGGGTTCATTTTTAGCATCAAATCACACATCCGGGAGTGCTGCCCACGAAAGCACGAAGAGCAGCGAAAGAGACTGGGCGGAAGATATACATGCGTTGGGCACACACAACAAGAAACTGGGGCTGATGACCCAGGATTCGGAGCTGACGGGTACCGTCCACAACAACAGCAAAACAAGAGAACATCAGAGAAGCTTCCAGAAAGGTGCGGGTCCGCAGAACAAAACAATAAACAAAAGAGAAGAGAAAAAGACACGAGTGAGAGAAAACTGGAACAGCAGCCTAGTCACGATTAAAGCGCACAGTCACAACGAAGAGAGAACGCGGCGCTACTGCTGTACATCATGCGGCATGTTGAGGGCACGTACCATCTGTCGTCTGCACGCGGTGGTTGACAGTGGCCATTGCGTTCGCGTTCATTTTACGTTCTGTGTCTGCGGCGCCACGGAGTTGAACCAGCAAGACACACAGTGGACACGGAAGGCGCTCATTCCGTTTTGCGAGAGAGACCGTGGCGTTTTGACTATAGGTGCACGACGATTGCTAACGTCGTCGGCTCCACCCACCAACTTCATTGGTTGATTTGCGAACCACGTCGGTTGGGCAAGGGCCGTCGCTGAGGCCAATCCACGCCAGGGCTCAACAGCGTGAACGCACACAT
>JASANP010001023.1:0-51171 GCA_030849625.1 Wallacemonas sp. TrypX
TCGGCATCATGAGCCAGGGTCGGCTCAAGTGCTCTGGCAGCGGGCTGTTCCTCAAGTCGAAGATCGGCGTTGGGTACAGCATTACGGTCTCCGCTGACCCTGAGGCGGATGCTGGCGTCATTGACAGCGTCGTTATGAGCTCTGTGAAGGGCTCTTCCGTACTTGGCCACAACGGGTGCGAGCTGTCGTACCAGTTGCCAAAAGGGAGTGCGGGTAGCTTCCCTGACCTGCTCGCCGAACTGGACGAGCAAGGCGCTGAGCTTGGTGTACGCGGGTACTCTTTGACGGCGACCACTCTGGAGGAGGTGTTTTTGCTCGTCTCCGGCGAGGACGTCGCCAACGGCAGCGGAGTAGACAGCGGCGCAGTGGAACACGTTTGGAACGCAGAGGTGCGTCGTCACCGCTTACCTGTGCAGTTCCGTGCCACGTTCCGGAAGCGCTTCTGGAATGCGCTGCGCGATCGGCGCATGCAGTGCTTCCAGATTGTATGCCCCGTCGTGTGCGTGCTCATTGCCATGCTTCTTGGGCTGATCCAATTCAGTCAAAAGGCTAGCTTAGATTTTGACTACAGCATGTTCTCCAAATTTCCGGAGACGCCTGTGCTAGACATTGCGCAGTGCGATGGCTACTTTGGCACTGACGTGACGGTCGACGGCGCTGTAGTGAACGACACACACTTCGCGAATGGTATGTTCATGTCCCTTTACGAGCTGGATACGTGGTACGGACACAGCAGCCCGCGCCTTGGCGCCATTCAGTGCTCGGACTGGCAGTTGTACAACTACGGTGTGAACTTCTTTGCGCCTCAGTACACCAAGATGACACAATCCCCTGGCGTGCTCCTCTACAACACTTCCTCAAAGCACCAGCTGCCCCTCAACTTGGCTGTGTACTACCAGAAGTTCGCAGAGCACGTAGGCGGATCGGGTACGAAGATGACTGTGTCGGCCTCGCTCACGTCAGGCAAGCCAACTCCCGACGGTATCGTGCTCATTTTTCTTGGCGCACTCGTCATGATTCCCTTTGCCTTTCTCCCGTCGAACCCCGTTGCGTGGGTTGTAAAGGAGCGTGAGTGCGGTGCGCGCCACCAGCAGACGATTGCCGGCCTGAACTACATTGTGTACTGGATTTGCAACTTCGTTTTTGACCTGTGTGCGTATTTGATTTCGATGTTTCTCGTAGTGGCTCTCTTCGCCATTTTCCAGCGTAAAGAGTTCACTGGCCCGAAGGTGGCCGGCCCGCTGATCGTTCTGTTCCTTGTGTACGGATGCACCAGCACTGTGGCCGCCTACGCGGTGAGCTTCATCTTCAAGGAGCACTCGTCTGCACAGACGACCGTCATGGGCATTAGCTTCGTCCTGGGGTTTCTTCTTCTGATCATCGTGACGGTGTTGCAGTTGAACGGCAATACGCAAAACACGGCGGACACGCTGAAGTGGGTTTTTCGTATTGTCCCGCCGTATTGCATCGGCGAGGGCATCTTCAACTTGCAAACCCTTGAAAACAAGATCGCCGCTGGCCGCGCCCGCAGTGCGTGGGACATGGATGAGCTCGGTTGGCTGATGGTCTACATGGGGGCCGAGTTCCCTGTATTCTGTCTCATCACCATTCTTGCTGACTCACCGTGGCTGTGGCGTTGCTGGGCACGTCGACGGTACGACCGCGATCTCGAGCCGCGCATTCCTGCCGATGAGGACTCTGATGTCGAGGACGAGCGTAAGGCTGTCTACGAAGCCGGTGACGTCGAGGACTCGAGTGATATGGTGCGCGTTGTGGATCTGCAGAAGCGCTACTCTGCGCATTCCAAGCTCGCTGTCAAGGGCATTACCTTCAGCATCTTCCCTGGTGAGGTATTCGGGTTTCTCGGCACCAACGGCGCTGGCAAGACCACGACCATCTCCATCCTTTGCCAGCAGTTTTTACCTTCTGGCGGCTACGGCAGTGTTTGTGGCTACGATGTCGTCTCTGACTACAAGGAAGTTCTGGCGAACATTGGCTACTGTCCGCAGTTCGATGCGACGCTGGACTTGCTGACCGTCGAGGAGCACCTGCGCCTCTACGCGGATCTCCGTGGGCTGACTGAAGACGAACGATCAACGACAGTGGACTCCCTCATTGATCTCTGCGACCTCACGAACTACCGCAAAGCCCTCGCGTCGAAGCTCTCTGGCGGCAATCGCCGCAAGCTGTCGACTGCCATTTCTCTCGTTGGCGGACCTCGTGTCGTGTTTTTAGACGAGCCGACGGCCGGCATGGACCCTGTGGCGCGCCGTGGCCTGTGGACGTCCATCCAAAAAGCATCTCAGTTTTGCTGCATTGTGTTGACGACGCACCACCTAGAGGAGGTGGAGGCACTGGCCGACATCGTGGCCATCATGGTCAACGGCTCGCTCAAATGCATTGGCGACAAGGTTCACCTGAAGAACAAGTACGGCAGCGGATACGAAGTCAGCATCCGTGTGTCCGCTGCCGAGTACGGCGACGCGCTGGAGGATTTCGTGGAGAGCAGCTTCCCCGGTGCGATTCTGAACGAGCGGAACGAGCGCCGGTTTGTGTTCCAGGTCCCGGGCGAGTTCACCTTCTCTGACGTGTTCGCCGCCATTCAAGAGAGTAAAGCGTCACTACACATCAGCGACTACAGCGTGTCGCAGACGTCCATTGAGCAGATCTTCCTGCAGATGAGTGAGAAAGGGAAGAAGAAATAGTAAATCCGTGTGAAGGGATACACCGGGAAGTTTCCAGCTCGTTGGCCCTGACGCCACGTTGGTGGAGCACAGCTGCGTTTTCGTCGCCGTCAACAAGACATTCACTCACACATAGACGGAAAACCGCACTTGTGCTAGTAACGCCCCCCTCCCTTTTTCCACGTTGTCTCTCCATCCCAAATCAGACTTGCCGTCAAACTGGGGGACGCCATCACTGTTGCGCATCAGCAATGTGCTCTCGGTTTCTGCCATCCCCCACTCGCTCTTTTTGTTTTTCATCCTATTTATGTCACTTTCTTCCTTGGCGCATCGCCGGTGGTGGTTGGCGTGGAGTGTGTACCCGCGCCAATAAAGGGTGCTCGGTTGTATAGGCTCCCTTTAACTGACCACTGTCTTCCCACATCTTGTGTTTCGTTTGTTTAGTTCTTCCCTTCTTTTCTTTTTTTCTTCTTTTTTGTTTGTTTTTCTCATCCCGAACCCATGCAACGTACTTGTATGATTGCGCGTTTCGTTTTCCCAACAACGCCCCTCATTGTTCATCGCGGAAGCCCTTTCTCTGCTTGCCACGACCGTGAACGCCTTTCTGTGCATATGTCAGTGTCTCCTGTGCTCGCCACCGCCATAACGATGGCTGGTTGATCATCGTCGAGCACGGTCGTTTTGTCCACTTTTGCTGTGTCCTTTTCGTTTTCTTCGCTTGTGGCCGCACGGCCTCACACAACGTCCGTGCACTCCAGTAAATGGGTGCCTTACACATCTATGCAGCGACAGGGAGACAACGGCGATCGCACAGTGATTGCTCTGTGAAGGCACACATGCGCGTGAAAATCTCTGTTCCCATTGCCGCGGCACCTGCACGCGCTCATTCGGCGACCAGTCTACTCCCTGTGTGTGTGTGTGTGCGTGTGTGCTGCCCTTTGCTTGTTGAGGGAAACGCCCATTCCTCTGCAAGCCCAGTACCCGCTCCCTTTCTCTCTGCCGGTGATGCAACCGGACACGCTGCGGCGATTCAACCCGTCACGTAGTCACAATTCCTACTTCTCTCGTCCTGCTTCTCACTTTGCAGAAAGCACTCCGGTTGATAAGTCCCTTTCTCCGCCGCCGCTGCTACTTTTTTACTCGTAGGTGTGGCTTTCTTCTTTTTTTTTTTGCTTTCTTCCCTTTCCTCTTCATCCCGCAAGCCTTTTTGCTTGCGTCACTGTGCATACAACGTTTCTCTTTTGATTGCTTGTCACTTTTGTACTTATTTTGCGCGCACTTTTTTTTTTTCGCATACAACTGTGCGCTCTCCTCCGCTTCCACAGCTGCGGACAGGTGCTGCACTAGGTGGACATCCGTGTGCCGATGCGCTCCCGACAAGCTTACACCGATGAGTACACCTCATCGGGTGACAGCGGCTCATACACGGGCTCTGAGGAGACAGACTTCGAGTACATCGAGGGTGGTTCGTTCGCGGACCAGTTTCTGGCCATCATGGAGCGAACGTTCCGCCAGCTGCGTCGCAACAAGCTGGATTTTGTCTTGGAGTGCATCATTCCGCTGCTGTTCGTGCTCATTACCTTGGTTCTTTGGTTTGTGTTTCCTCCCTCGAGTGGCACGGAAACGCAGTTCATCACGTACAATCTGAGCGAGAATGGTATGGCTATTCAGTCCTCGACCTACCAGCAGATGGCGTGTTACGGGGATGCCAACCATCCCATTCCGACACTGGTGAGCTGCGAGGATCTCGTGGCGACGCAACAAATGCTGACCGGCCAGGCGATCAACACCTCTTGCGAGGGCGACGAGTCGGACTTTCCCAGTGGCGTACAGTCGTTGTGTTACGCCGTGTACAACAGCAGTATGTTTGACGGCCTGACGCTAGGTGGAAAGTCGATCGGCGACTTGAAGGGCGCCATGGCAACGGTACAGGCGTGGTTGGGCTCGTACACAGGCTCGCTATTCACTGTACCTGATCTGGACGAAATCATCGTCTTTCATCTGCTCGCACGGAAGGCCTCTAGCGGCAACGATGCCATTTCTGTCATGGTGAACGCTGGGCTGCTTCCCAATAGCCGTCAGACCTCTGTCCGCTGCTCTGGCCTCGTTTACTTTGTCGGCACCGGTGATCAGGTCAATTTCCTCCGACAGTACTTCTTCCACATGTCGGCGCTCTTCACGTACGTCGATGGCGGCATTTACACCAACCTTGCCGCGGCGCAGGCCAAGGTGCGCGACACACGCTACAACTGGGCGATCATCGAGCTGAAGGCGTTCGACAAGGACAACTTCGATGTCACCATCCACACAAACAGCACGTCCACCCCTGCGAACAACCTCATCATCAACCAGAACTACGCCGGTGGGTACAACCCAGAGCGAGCGGACTTGTACGCAGTTTCCGGCTTTCTCACAATGCAGAAGCTGATCACCGAGTATTATATTCGCTACGTCGCCATGGACAAGAGCTCGACCCCGGAGGTACCATTTACGCAGTACTTCGCCAGCGCAGGCTTTGTCGACTACAATGAGCAGCCTCTGCTGTCCACCGCGTACGAGATTTTGCCGTTCATCTACGTGCTGGCGTTTCTCTATCCCGTGTCTCAGCTGTGCAAACGTATCGTACTGGAAAAGGAATTGCGCATTCGCGAGGCGATGATGATTATGGGTCTTGGAAACACACCGATGTATCTGTCGTGGTACGTGAGCTTCATGGTACCCAACCTGTTTCTTTCCGTCATCACGTGCGTCATTCTGCGGCTTTCCTACATCACGACAACCAACGTCATGATTCTGGTGCTGATCTACGTCATCTTCACATTCATCTGCGTGCCATTGGCGGGATTCTTCTCCAGCTTCTTCAGCAAAGCTCGGTTGGCGTCCCTGCTCACTCCACTCATTTACTTCGTGTTTGCGGTGCCTGTGTTCGCCATCACGCAGGCCAACGCGGCCATCATCACCGTGTTCTGCATTTTTCCCCCGACAGCGTTTGCGGTGGCGATGCTGAATATTGTGCAACATGAAATGAGTGGTGGGTTCGGCTCCACCAGCTGGAACAACCCGCTGGACGAGCCGCGCATGGTCATCATCTTCGTCATGCTCGGGGTGGACTTTGTCCTGTTTAACCTGCTGATGCTCTATCTCGATGCGGTGATGCCTAAGGACTGGGGTACGCCCAAACACCCGCTGTTCTTCATCATTGACCCGTTCCGCTATTGCTGCTGCGACAAGAACAAGAATCTTGAAGGTGGTGCCGATGGCCGTGCCCCCGACGGCGTGTTTGAGGATGTGGAAGATCCCGACGAGGACGCCGTGCAGCTCGTTGGGCTACGCAAGGAGTACAAGCGCGGCACGAAGAAGTTTCTGGCTGTGAACAACCTGTACTGGGGCATGCGTGAAGGCGAGATTTCCGTGCTGCTCGGCCACAACGGCGCCGGCAAAACCACAACAATGAACATGATGACCGGCATGATCGAGCCCGACGAGGGCGACTGTCTCGTCTACGGCCTTTCCGTTCGGCAGGAGCTGTCTGAGGTGCGTCAGCAGGTTGGTTTCTGTCCGCAGCACAACATTCTGTGGCCCGAGCTGACGTGCCGCGACCACCTCGAGTTCTTCGGTAAGATCAAGGGCCTGAAAGGCTGGGACCTTGAGGACGCTGTGTGCCGCATGCTGTACGAGACGGATTTGCTGGAGAAGATGGATCAGGCCTCCAAGTCCCTCTCTGGTGGACAGAAGCGCAAGCTCTCCGTCGCCATTGCGTTTGTGTCCACGAGCCGGCTCGTGTTTCTGGATGAGCCAACTGCCGGTATGGATGTGGGTGCGCGCCGTTACACGTGGGAGCTGCTGCGCCGCATGTCTGAGTCTCACACGATCTTGCTGACGACACACTACATGGACGAGGCCGACCTGCTTGGGCACCGAATTGGCATCATGAGCCAGGGTCGGCTCAAGTGCTCTGGCAGCAGTTTGTTCCTCAAGTCGCACCTCGGTGTAGGATACAGCATCACCATGTCGCTTGACTCGGCCGCTGAAGTGGATGACATCACGGCGGTGGTGCTGGACGCCGTCACGGGTGCGGCAGAGATGGGTATCAACGGCTGTGAAGCCATGTATAGACTGCCGAACAGCTCTGTCGAAGAGTTCCCCGCACTTTTGGAGACGCTTGAGGGCCAGAAGACCCAGCTCGGTGTCCGTGGGTACTCGCTGTCTGCCACGACTCTTGAGGAGGTGTTCCTGCGCGTGTCGGAGGAAGATATTGTGCTGCAGCAGATGGACGATCCGCTGATGCGCACAACCGCCGCTGTCATTCGTCGTCAGGAGAACCGAATCTGGAACTGTGAAATTATCGAAAAGCGGAGGTCTGTGCTGTGGTCGCAGTTCAAAGCGAGCATGCTCAAGCGCCTGCTCAATGGCCTGCGAGACCGTCGCATGCAGTTTTTCCAGGTGGTGTGCCCCATGATCTGCATTCTCATTGCCATGCTGCTGAGTCTCATCTCCCTTGCCGCACCAGACAACCTGAAGATGGATGCCGCCATGTACCGAGGCGTGTACACCATGACCACTTCCGGCTGTGACCAGCTCCTAGGCACAGACCTGGCGCTCGACACGTTCCACATGCAGCCTGTCAACTACCTTAATGCGCTCAACGTGTCCTGGTTCATGGTGGATACCTTCACGTCGACAACCCCCACACGCGTTGGAGCCCTTGTCTGCCACGACCCTGACTTGGCGAATATGACTGGGGTCGACCGCACACGTACAGTGGTGCACTTCACGAATTCTTCCGCGGCCCATCAAGCGCCTATCAGCGTCAACGCCTTCTACAGCGCGTACCTCAGTGAGCGAACGGGCCGAGACGTGAAACTCTCGCTGACAGGTGGCACGATGCCCCGAAAACTGTTTGAGCAGGTTACTGAAGATATGATCAAGACGATCCTTATGGGTGCCATTATCATGATTCCGTTTAGCTTTCTGCCGTCGAACCCCGTGGCGTGGGTGGTGAAGGAGCGCGAATGCAAAGCCCGGCACCTGCAGAACGTGTCTGGACTCAGCTTCTTCATCTACTGGATCACCAACTTCTTGTTCGACACAGCGGCTTACGTCGTGACAATGGTGCTTGTTATCATCATCTTCCTGCTCTTTGGTCGGTCGGAGTACATCGCTGCCGACCGGATTGGCGGCACCGTTCTACTCTTTTTTCTGTACGGCCTCTCTAGCACGTCCGCGGCGTACCTGTGCAGCTTCGCGTTCTCCGAGCACTCCACCGCGCAGACGGTCGTCATGGCTGTTAGCTTCGTCAGTGGTTTCTTGCTCGTCATGATCGTCTACATCATGAGCCTGATGGAAAACACAAAGAATGCGGCACAGGGCATGCGGTGGGCCACCCGCATCATTCCTAGCTTCAGTATTGGCGAGGGTATCATCAACATGGCTATTCTGCAGCAGCAGCAGGCGGTGGGTATGAACATCACGACCTGGTCCATGGACAACCTTGGCTGGGTGTGTGTCTACATGGCTGTGGAATTTCCCGTATTTATGGCTATCACGCTCTTCATCGATCACCCGGTGCGCCGGCGGTGGGGCCAGGAGAGGGGATATGACCGCTACGCGGAGCCGCAGGTCATCTCCGACGAGGACTCCGATGTCGAGGAGGAGCGGGAAACGGTCTACGAGTGTGAAGACAATGACGAGAACAACGACATGGTGCGCATGGTGGACCTGCGCAAGGTCTACCCCAACGGCAAGGTCGCGGTGCGCAACCTCACCTTTGGCGTTGTCCCCGGCGAAGTGTTCGGCTTCCTTGGCACTAACGGCGCCGGCAAGACCACCTCCATCTCCATTCTTTGCCAGGAGTTCTTGCCTACGAGCGGCAGTGCCTCCGTCTGCGGCTACGACGTGGTCGCAGACAATACCGAGGCTCTTCAGTGCATCGGCTACTGTCCGCAGTTTGACGCAACGTTGGATCTGTTGACCGTGGAGGAACATCTGCGCCTGTACGCCGGCGTTCGTGGTATTGTCAACGAGCAGCGTGATGACGTTGTCGGTGCACTCCTCCGCCTGTGCGAACTATCCATGTACCGCCGTACGCTCTCCGCTGAATTGTCGGGCGGTAACCGGCGGAAACTGTCCTTCGCAATGGCGCTCATCGGCGGACCGAGCGTTGTGTTTCTTGACGAGCCGTCGGCAGGTATGGACCCCGTTGCCCGACGTGGCCTGTGGAACGCGATTGAAAAGGTGGCCGGTAACAGTTCCGTTGTCTTGACGACGCATCACCTGGAGGAGGTCGAGGCCCTCGCGCACCGCGTGGCGATCATGGTGGACGGCGCGCTGAGATGTATTGGCGATAAAACGCACCTCAAGACCAAGTACGGTACGGGCTATGAGATGAGTATTCGTGTCCGCGATGAGGAGGACTGCGCCGCGCTGCGCCTGTGGGTGGCCGAGACTTTTCCGAGCTCCACGCTCAACGAGTGTAAGAGCCAGCGATTTGTGTACACGCTGCCTGCAGACTCGTCCATGGCGTCTGTGTTCCGCCTCTTGCAGCGAGTGAAGGAGAGCCTCAACATCACCGATTATAGTGTCTCGCAGACGTCCATTGAGCAGGTGTTTCTCAAAATCAGCGGCGAGCTCGATGAACTGGAGAACCATCCACTCACAGCGCACTTGTCAACGAAGGGTGTGACGTCCGATGGAGGCGACTCGTGAAACTCTCTGCTCAATGGGCGTGTCACACGCATGAAATCACAAACACCCCTTCGCTGACTTGTTTCTTTGTTTTTTTTATTATAATTTTACTGTTGTTGTTGCTGGCGTGACCGTTGGTGTTGTGTGGATATTACTTGTCTCTCTCTGTTTGACACATATGATCGTCCTTCGAACGCACTTCTCGTACCCTGGGCGACTCACTTGCATGTACAGCACCGTTACCCAACGCTTCTTTACTGAACGGCCACATGCACACGCGCGGACGCAACGCCAGCAGTAGATGTGCCGAGTGCGCTTCGTGCGTGTCCTTGATTTTGCCGTTCTCATGTGGTATTCACAACAAGGGCAGCGTTCCTACCAATTTGTTTTTGCTTTTGCGTGTGCCTTTTTGTGTCTGAGAGAAGATCGTGACGGAATACAATAGCCAGCTGCGCTTGAAGATACCTCGCACTGAACTGTTCTTCTTGACTTGCGAGGCTCAACTAGTTTTGTTTCGCTCTTTGCTTTTTTCCCTTTTCCGTGGACTCCTTGGGTCCAGCGCATTTTGGATTGTGTTTCCTCTTTCCCCCATACGCGTACCTCATGTGTACAGCTCGCACATCAGATGGCACTTCATGTTTCTTGTAATCAAGAAAACAAACGCGTGCGTCTGTTTCTTTGCATCCGTAAGTGAGTAGGCTTGCTTACTCCCACTTTTGTTTCTCTCTTTTTTTTTTTGTTTCACCACTTTCACCGCGGCACCGTCTCCACGCGTGGCAAACGCCACTCACGACGCTTGAAAGGCAAAAGGAAGATGACTTCGCCTGCGCGCCCCTTTTCTTACCGGATGGAGTGGTTGACACCAACATGTTTTTTGTTCCCCCTTCTTTTTGCTGTTTCTCGCCGCGCGCGCCACAAAGGATCACATCCGATTCGAAAGGCCTCTTCTTGTTTTCCTCCTTCCTTTCTGCTCTCTGATGTGAGTGCATGTATTGTGTGTGCTTCGTCATAATCTCAAACCTGCCCGCTCGTGCAGTCCACGGGACGGCGGTGCAGTTCACGCCGAGGGGAAAAAGCCGGCTGCTGGTGAGCTGGCCTGGTCGCGAAGGACCCACCGAGAGGCAAGGGAGGGGGGGGCGCGTGAGGCCTCACTGTCATTGGCCCGCCTCCCGCGTGACACAGACACGCGAGATAGTCTACTCATTGAAAGCGCACGTGCCGTTCCGCATGCGGCAATCGACGTACGTGGTTGTGCGGTAATGTGCCGTGATTTCCACTTCACGCTTCCTTCACTCTTTCATTTCCAACCCTTTTGCCATTTTTTCGTTGTCGTTGCGGGTGCCACCTCATTATGCGTTGGTGTCCATTCAACCGATTCTTGAACTGAGCGTGGGGTTTTGGATCACACCTAGACCTTTTTTTTTTGTCACCCCGCTCTCCGTCATCTGTTCACGTGACAACATAACAACATAGGATGGCCCTTGATTGCGTGAAACAATGGTCCCTCATCGACATCGGACTCAACCTCACTGACAAAATGTTTCAGGGGAAGTATAATGGCAGCTCCCGGCACGTCGCGGACGTTGCCGACGTACTGAGCCGTGCTGAGATGGTCGGCGTTCACGGTGCGCTCCTCACTGGCGGAAATCTGAAGGACAGCACACGCGTCGTCAACATGTGTGCGCAGCTCACAACACCCAGCTTCAAGTGTTTGTGCACTGTGGGCTGCCACCCCACCCGCTGCGGCGAGTTCGTGAAGGAGCCGGAGACGTACTTGTCAAAGCTGGAGGCTCTTGTCGCCGAGCACAGTGTGCGCAACGGTGGTTGCGTCGCCGCGATTGGGGAAATCGGCCTCGACTACGATCGCCTGTTCTTCTGCGACAAGGCCGTGCAAGAAAGGTACTTTGACATTCAGCTCGACATGGCTGAGAAGTATCAGCTTCCCCTCTTCCTCCACGACCGCAACACGGCAGGTGATTTCCAACGGCACATTCAAGACCGTGTGCCGCGGTTGGCGGGCGGCGTCGTGCATAGCTTCACCGGCACCAAGGCGGAGCTCGATGTCTACCTCGAACTTGGCTTCTACATTGGTGTCAATGGGTGCAGCCTGAAGACGCAGGACAACCTCGACGTCGTACGTGCCATACCGTTGGACAGGGTCATGCTCGAGACTGACGCGCCGTGGTGCGACATCCGCCCCACGCACGCGTCGCGCGCTTTGTTGAACGAAGCAGGGCAGCGAAACGGCAGCGGCCAGTGCGTCTCCGACGTCATTCTGAAGCAGTTTCCGACATGCAAAAAGGAGAAGTTCACGCGCGGCGCGATGGTGAAAGGCCGCAGCGAACCGTGCAACGCGGTGCAGATTCTTGAGGTCCTGTATGAGCTCCACCGCGAGGAAGTGGAGAGCATGAGCGCACTGCAGTCGCAGATTTTGATGAATACACGCCAGTTGTTCCCATTTTGATGTTCACCGAAGATGTTGGCGAGCAGCTTTCTTTGCCATCATGTCGTGTATGAGCGAATTCATAGCTGCCCCACCGGTTTAGCAAAAAAAGAAAAGTAAGAGAAGCAGCAGAACGAGAGGACACAAACTGTCCACACGATTGCGGCTACTCTTTTGAGCTGTCGCAGGTGTCTGCGACGTAAAGTACTTCACCCGCTGAGTAGCGCCACCGTCTCTGTTTTCCCTTCCCTCTCCCCTTGGCAACAACACCACACAACCGTTCCGATTTTGCTTCTCGCACCATCCTGGCCTTCTGATATCAGTAGCTGTGTACACTGAGTTTTTTCTTCTTCTTTATCTTTCTTTCCTCAGTGCTGCAGCTCGTATTTGCCCACGAGCTGCACGCACACAATACGCAATCACTGCGTTGTTCAAGTGTATATTCCTCGCACGGCTTTTTCCTTTTCCTCTTGCTTCCACACTGTTAAATCGCTTACTCTCCATCGGCCGCGTACGCCCCTGTGCCATCCGTCTCTGCCCTACTCCCCCCCCCCTCTCCCCCAACACACGCAAACATACATACGCTGTGACTGGCGGTGCGGCAGTCGTGTGACAACGCACAATGGGAAGGCGACAAGCTCAGCCAAAGGCGGCGCCGGCCACGGCGGTGCCGAGCAAGCAGGCAGGGCGCCCAACGCGCGTGACCGGCAATGTCAATATGGCTCGCGACGCCACTAGTACCTCTCAAGCATCCCGCGACAGCGCACGCAAGCACATGCCTGTCGTGGCAAACGTGCTCGTGGACGACGTGGACGACGGACTCGACTACAGCCAGATTGAGGTCAACGAAGATGGCGGCTCGTTCTGCGACCAGTTTCTTGCCACGCTCGAGCGCACCATCCAGCAAAAGAAGCGGGACTGGGTGTCCACGCTGTTGGAGATGGGCATTCCTCTCCTGTTCGTGCTCGGCACCATCATTTTGTGGCTCGCCTTTGGTGATGTCAAGTACGAGGACACCAGCTATCTGGACAACACGACGAACAGTGTGGGATACTACCAGGCGTCGTACGTTAGCCTCTTCTGCATCAACAAGAGCATGGCACTTCAAGACACCGGTCTTGATTATTGCCCCGAAGACACTGACTTCAACTGCAGCGGCGACGAATCCGCACTGCCCATTCGCGGTCTCTGTGTACAAGACAACACCACAGCGGTGGTCGGCATGTTCTTGAACGCGCTCCTCGGTACGGCAGCGGTGGTGCCTCTGCTCGATACACTGATTCTGATGCAGTGGGCCATGCAGAAGGCGAGCATGTCAGATGATGCGGCCTCCACCGCGCTTCTGTCCTCCGGCCTCGCCGCTAACACTCGGTACAACGCACTGGCCTCCTCCGGCAACCTGCACTTGGCGCCACGCGACAAGGTGCCGGATGACTTTCTCACTTATGCGAACAGTGCATCGAAGCTCTTTCGCTTCATTCACGGTGACCTTGGCCCCTACGGGCGAATCTTCGACACTGTGGAGGAGGCTGTAGCCTACGTGCAGAGCGGCGTGGACCGCTCGTGGGGCATCATTGAGTTCAAAGAGTGGGACGAGAACAACTTCGACGTGGCGATCCACTTGAACAACTCTGCCCTGCCCTCGCTCGCGAGCAGCATCGATCCGAGCTACCCTGGCGGCTTTCAGTTTGACCGTGCAGAGCTGTACCTGGCATCAGGGTTCGCCTCCCTCCAGAAGACCCTCTACTCCAGCTACCTGCACTTTGTCCATGGCTACGAGGACACCGACGAGATGGCACCATTCCTTGTGTCGTTCGGCTCTGGTGGGTACACGTTCAAGACCCTTCTCATGCAAGCGTCACCGCTGGTGGCGTTCATTCTCGTGCTCTCGTTCCTCTATCCAGTCTCGCAGCTGAGTAAGCGGCTCGTGCTAGAGAAGGAGCTGCGCATCCGCGAGGCGATGATGATCATGGGACTGCGCAGCTTCCCGCTGTACTTCACTTGGTTCCTCGTCTACGCCTTGCAGTACCTCGCTGAGTGCCTGATCATGACGGTGCTGCTCAAGGTGACCTTCGTGCAGTCCAGCGATGCACTCACCGTGTTCTTCTTCTTCTACTTGTTCGCTCTGACAACGATTCCTCTTTCCGGCCTCATCGCGTCGTTCTTCAGCAAAGCACGGCTTGCGTCGATGATGGCACCGCTCATCTTCTTCGCCATGTCCGTGCCCGTGTTCGCCTTCACGAGCTCGTCCGCAGGGGCCGTCATCGGCTTCTCTGTGCTCTCACCCACCGCGTTCGCTTCTCTGATCTCAGAAGTGCTCACGAAGGAGGCTGGCGAAGGCTACACGTCTCACGACTTCCACAATGAATACCTGATTCCGCAGTCGTGGATTTTGCTCATCTTGCTGGGCGGCGACTTTGTTGTCTACTATGTACTCATGGTGTACTTTGACCTCGTGCTTCCCAAAGACTGGGGCACAACGAAGAATCCCTTCTTCTGCATCATCGACCCAATCAAGAAGTGTTGCTGCCGCCGTCGCGACGGCTACATCCAAGGCGAGAACGAAGATGGCCGTGCTGAGGACGGCGTCTTTGAAGATGTCGATAACTCAGACGCGATGGTGAACATCCTTGGCTTGCGCAAAGAGTTCAAGCGCAACGGCAAAAAATTCGTCGCGGTCAACAACTTTTACTGGGCGATGAAGGAGAAGGAAATCACTGTCCTGCTCGGCCACAACGGTGCCGGCAAGACGACCGTGATGAACATGATGACCGGCATGATCGAGCCCGACGAGGGCGACTGCTACATCAACGGCTTCTCCGTCCGCAAAGACCTCAATCTCGTCCGCCAGCAAATCGGTTTCTGCCCACAGCACAACATTCTGTGGCCCGAGCTGACGTGCCGCGAGCACCTTGAGTTCTTTGCCAAGATCAAAGGCATGTCCGGGCCTGTGCTTGAGGAGGCCGTGCGCGTGATCCTGCGCGAAGTGGATCTCCTCGAAAAGATGGACCAACGCTCACACTCTCTCTCCGGTGGGCAAAAGCGTAAGCTCTCCGTCGCTATCGCGTTCGTCGGACGCAGTGCGCTCGTGTTCCTGGATGAGCCAACCGCCGGCATGGATGTCGGTGCGCGCCGTTACACGTGGGAGCTGCTCCGCCGCATGTCCGAATCTCACACGATCTTGTTGACGACGCACTACATGGACGAGGCCGATTTGCTTGGGCAGCGCATCGGTATCATGAGCAAAGGATGCCTGCAGTGCTCTGGCAGCAGCTTGTTTCTCAAATCTCGACTCGGTGTCGGTTACAACATGGTTGTGTCGGTCGACCCAGACGCGGATGCGGAAGAGATTGATCGCCTTGTCACGGCGAAGGTCCACAGTGCCGAGGCGGCCGACTTCAACGGCGTGGAGATCATTTACAAGCTACCCATGCGCGACGTGACCCTGTTCCCCTCTCTATTGGCAGAGCTGGAGGAGAATGGAGAGGCGGTGGGCATCCGTGGGTACTCGCTCTCTGCGACGACGCTGGAGGAGGTGTTCATGCAAATCGCACTGGACGACTTACACAAGGGTGAGGAGTCGAGCAAGGACTCTGTGGTGGACGAGGAAGCCATCAAGGCACAAAACAATCAGGTCTGGAATTGCGAGATCATGCCGAAGCGCCGATCTGTGCTGTGGTCGCAGTTCAAAGCCAGCATGATCAAGCGCTTCTGGAACGCTCTCCGCGATCGACGAATGCAATGCTTCCAGATCGTCTGCCCCGTCGTGTGCATTTTGCTGGCTATGCTGCTGACGCTGGTGAACTTCCGCAAGCATGGCGTACAGACTTTCTCCGCCGACCTCATGTACAAGGACGAGCTGGAAGTCATTGTCTCTAACTGCTCAGACCTGCTCGGAGACCTCAATGGGACCTCACAGCAGGGCATCAGCGTCGTGGACATGCCGTTCCTGGGCGTTACAGACATGAGCAACTACACGGCTGACACGGAGAAGGTGCACGACAAGGCTCGCTTCATGGCCTACTACTGCAACAGCGACTACCTGAACGTGTCCGAGGTGACGGATGCGGAAGTGCAGCAGTACCTCTTCTACAACACGTCCACGTACCACAGCGCGGGACTCGCGCTCAAGCAGTTTTTCGACTTCATTCTGCAGCGGGTGACCGACAACAGCTCGCGAACGTTCACCACCTCTGCCGAGACGCTGCCCGAGACCAAAAACGACAAGTCCAAGCAAGGCGGTGTGCAGAGTATTCTCATCGGAGCCATTGTGATGATTCCCTTCACTTTCTTGCCTGCCAATCCGGTGGCGTGGGTGGTGAAGGAGCGTGAGTGCAAGTCACGTCACCTTCAGAGTATTTCAGGTCTCAGCTTCTACATTTACTGGATCACCAACTTCCTGTTTGACATCGTTGCGTACGTGATCACGCTCATCCTCGTCATTGTGATCTTCCTCATCTTCTCGCGCAAGGAGTACGTGTCCAGCTCGACAATTGGCCCGACGATCGTCATGTTCATCGTGTACGGCCTGTGCAGCACAGTGGCTGCGTACGCGGTCAGCTTTGCGTTTGACGAGCACTCCTCTGCACAGACGATCACGATGGGCGTGAGCTTCGTTTCTGGTTTCCTGCTCGTCATGATGGTGTTCATTCTGTCGCTTGTGGAAAAGACACAAACCGCGTCTGACTACTTGCGGTGGCCGTTCCGTCTCGTGCCGAGCTACTGCGTGGGCGAGTGCATCATTAATATGGCGATGGAGTATCAGAAGGTCCTGATTGGCCAACAGAGCAACCCGTGGTCGATGGACCTTATTGGCTGGCCCTGCGTGTTCATGGCCGCGGAGTTCCCAGTCTTTGTGCTCCTCACGCTCTTCATTGACCACCCACGACGGCGTCTGTGGGGTCAGAGCAGTCGCTATGATAGGACGGCTCCCGCCGAGGTCATTGCCGACGAAGACTCCGACGTCGACGACGAGCGCAAGGCGGTGTACGAGGCCGAGGCAGCGTCGATCAACGAGGACATTGTCCGCGTGGTGGACTTGCGTAAGGTGTACGGGAACGGCAAAGTCGCAGTGCGTAATCTGGCCTTTAGCATCCTTCCAGATGAAGTCTTCGGCTTTCTGGGAACCAACGGTGCGGGCAAGACGACCGCCATCTCGATGCTGTGCCAGGAATTCGTGCCGACGAGCGGTAGCGCTTTTGTGTGCGGCTATGACGTGGTCGATGACAGCCAAGAGGCGCTGGCGTGCATTGGCTACTGCCCACAGTTCGACGCCTCGCTCGATCTGCTGACAGTAGAGAATCATCTGTACCTGTTTGCCGGCATTCACGGCATCGCCTACGCCCAGCGCGACGACGTTGTCTGCGGGCTCATGCGCCTTTGCGACATCACGCAGTACCGCAGCACCTGCGCCAACCAGCTCTCTGGCGGTAACCGCCGTAAGCTCTCCGTGGCCCTGTCGCTCATCGGCTCACCGCAGATTGTCTTTCTCGATGAACCGTCAGCGGGCATGGACCCTGTGGCACGCCGCGGGCTTTGGACGACTATTCAGCGTGTCGCTCAAAACTGCTCTGTGGTGCTGACGACGCACCACCTGGAGGAGGTTGAAACACTGGCCGACACCGTTGCCATCATGGCCGACGGTGCGCTGCGGTGCATCGGTGACAAGATCCACCTGAAGAACAAGTACGGCAGTGGGTTCGAGATGAGCCTGCGCACCTCCAGCAAGGCGAACAAGGACGACGTATTTGACTTTGTCAAGCGACACTTTGCGGACGCCGTCCTGAACGAGTGCAAGGGCCAGCGCTTTGTGTACGCACTTCCCCAAGACACGAAGCTCTCGGAGGCGTTCTCCATCCTACAACAGCACAAGGAGGTTCTTGGCATCACTGACTACAGCGTGTCGCAGACGTCGATCGAGCAGGTGTTTCTGCGCATCAGCGAGGAACAGGAACACCGCGCCCTTGCCGAGACTGCGGACATGGTTCAGTTCACCCAAAGCCACGCGCGGCACCAGAACTACCGTGGCAATGCCACAGCAACGGAGAAGGTGGGTCGCGGCACCCGCGAGACGGAGGGTGGATCGCCAAAAACCCGTCAGCGAAAAGCACGCGCCGCACCTAAAAGTAACGTGTCTGTCAACGCCGTGGAGGCGTACCGCAACCGTTTGCAGGCTGCACCCAGCGACGCCGTCTCTCAGCGAAGTCGCTACAGCCAGCGGAGTGGCACCACAAGTCAGTCGCGTCCGCTACAGGGCCCACCTCGAACGACCGTGGCCGTCACGGTAGAGGATGACGCCGCCGACGCACGGTCCGCCAGCTACGCACCGCAACGCCAGGCACCACGTCGCATGGGTTCCATGTACAGCAACGCTAGCGGCCGTGACCGAGGCCCGCAGAACCCGTACGGGAACCCACTCGCCGCACCGCAGGGCCAACCGGTAGTGCCAGGGGGGTACAACGGTGCCGCCGATCCCTACGGCTACGACAGCGTCTCCGGTGGTGCATACTACTAGCTTCGTCACGTTGGCCTCACTCACACACACACACACACACACACACACACACGCGGCGCCACCATTGTTTTCACCATACAGGGTGCTGTGCGTGCTACCCAACTCCGCCGGTACCAGATGTACTATACACTGCGCTGAAACCTGCTGTCGGTTCACGACACACTGGTCGCGGCCCATTTTGTTTTCTCCGTTGGCGGCAAGGGAACAACATTTCTTCATTTCGTTCTCTTTCTCTGTGGAGTATGGAACACTCCACGGTTGTTGTTGTTGCACTGGGCAGCCGCGCTCAGGCTTGTTATATTTTCCTTCCTAAACTGTCGTTCACCTCCTTCTGTGTTTCCGACACAGCGCAGATATAAGAAAGAGAAAAAGCTCTAGGCACAAAATGATACACAGACGGAGACTGGAGGGCACAATGCTTCTTATGTTCACAGCCCCTCCACGTTTCCCTTGCTCTCACCCTGTGCGTCGTTTGCTTTTTCCCCTCCTTTCGTTCCCTTCCTGATTTGTGTCCATGAGCGCATACCTGAATCCCAGTTGCAACTTGCCTTGTACGCCTGGCTTGTGGCCGTCGTTGGTGAACGCAACCCTCGTGTCTTTAGGTGGCTGTGGCTGCGGTGAGCCGCTTCGCAGACTCAACTGTTTTCGTCTGCGGGGCCCACACACGCAGTGGGCGGGAAAACACGTTTGCTACCCCAGACCTTCTTGTTCAGTCTCCCTTTTTCGGCTTCCTATGATTGACGTCCGACTGGAGAAGGTTACTGAACGTAGAGGACCACCTGCTGCCCCAGGGGATACTTCTGAGCTGACGAACTACCACACACAATACACTCAACCTCCTTGCCTACGTTCATCACACCTTGTTCTCCGACGCTATCCCTTTTCTTCAACTAGTTCATACTTGCTTCGCTAGGTCTGCAGTACTTTGCGCTCAGAGCCAAGAAACAACAACACTCTGTTGTCATGTCCTCGACCGCGAACGAAGCGGCATCGGGGGTTGATGTGTCCGCGATGGCCACACCGGAGCTGCGTCTCCACATCGAGCGCTGTGAGCGGCTGATAAAGAATCCGACCCTACTCACGCGGCTCAAAGACCAAGGTGCAGGCATTCGCACACGTTTCACTCTTTTCACTGAGGAGCTCTCGCGGCGCGAGCGGGCCCTCAAGGACGACAGTAGCCCTGCGTCATTGTCCACCGCCAACGAGCAGACGGCCCTGGAGGCGGCACAAATCGAGCTGCGTGGTGAGGTCGCCGTGCAGCGTGCCATCGCAGAGAAGTACAAGGACTACCGTGTGCCAGTGGAAGCCATTGCGCGACAGATGTACGAGGGCTCACTGAGCGAGCGTGAAATCCAGCGCATCCTCGCTGACGTCCCACCGAACTATTTCTTGACAAGCGCGGAAACGCAGGCGATGCAGCACAAGGCTGCCCGGGAGGCTCGTCTACGTGAACTGAGCGCGCTAAGAGAGCGGGCGGCGGATGCGCGACAGCCTGCCACTGGCCGACCCTTCTCCGATTTGCCAAACTAGTGATGTTCCTCTGCGAACGCAGCCTCTCGTACGGTGATCACGCTAATGTCTGTTGCTGGTCTTCGTTTGTGTTTCTTCCTGCCCACCTCACGTTACTATTATTCTCACGTCACTCTCGTGTAAACTGAACGAAGGCTTGGCCACCCACCAGATTGCTGAGCGCAGTCTTTCCCTCTACTCACTTGTCACACGTGTGTATGGATCGTCGTCTCCGAACCTATCTCAGATTGCGTTGTCCTCCTCGCCCGACGTTCATCAGTAGCACAACCACAGAGTGACGTCTTCTTGACAACCTGCACGGTCTTCCTCCGTGCCCACCCCGCCTCACTCTCTCCGGAAATGGAAAACAAAAACCACCACATGCTCGTCCCATCAGAGCGGCTCACGGAAAGGTGTACTAGCAACAGCAGCAACGACAGCACACACATACGCACGCACGCACGACTCGTGATGTCGGCAAACCCAATGTCACAGTTCGATTGCTTCGCGCAGCTGAGCCCCGAGTCGCTGCGGCTGGACGTTGTTGACGCGACGACGTTTCAAGCGCACCGAGTGTGGTGCCCCGCTGGCCGCTCGATTATGTACGGCGGCCAGCTCATTGCACACGCGGTGGAGGCGGCCCATCGCACGGTGGACTCTGGGGTGCTTCGTATGCACTCGCTGCGCATTACCTTCGCGTCCCCCGGCCGTGATGTGCCCGATGTACCTGTGCAGTACAGCGTCTCACCGGTTCGCGAAGGCCGCACGTTCACGCTACGCAGTGTCCGCGCCACACAAGGAGGCAAGTTGCTTCTGGTCGCCATCGCCAGCTTCTACAAGCCACAAGCGAGGACGCCTGTGCACGAGATGGCCCCTCCACGCTTCGCCCGAGCGTTTGGGTTGACTGACCGAGCCGCAGCCTTCAGCCACCGCCTCGCTCAGGTGCAGGATGACCCGCGCCCCTCCGCAGGTGAGCAACTTGTCAGGCGGCGGGACGCGCGCAGCGGCTCACCGCAAGCCGCTTCTTTCACCTTTCTCAACCTCTTCTCGCCGCCGGATCACGGGTCGAGCTACGCCAAGGACGTGTGGATGAAAGTGGTGGAGGATGGCGTCCAGAGGCTAGCGGTGTCGTCCGGCATTCCGTCGTCACGAATCCATCTCATTGTGGCCTGTTGGCTCTCTGACGTCATCGTCGCTATCGCTAGCTTGTTTCCTCACGGGTACCCCGACGTGAAGGTGAACATGATGGCCAGTCTTGATCACTGCATTTACGTGCACAACACAGCCGCCATCAACGTGAGCGAGTGGTTCGTCTTCGAGGTGCGAAACTCGTGGTCTAACAGTGCCATCGCCCTCAACCACGGGCGTCTGTACGGTAAGGACGGCACGCTATGGATGTCCGTCGCACAACAAACAGTGGCCCGACTGGGCAAGCCAGCTCTACGCTCGACACGTGCGGGCCAGCTGTAGCAGCTCACCCACGACAGCAAATCTCCCAGTTTTTAATTCCCTCTTTTCTGTTTACCGTCGTCTTCGTTCCCCTTTTACGTTAGTCTCAACAACGCGTACACACGCACACACCACGTCACTGCTCCGATTTCATCTCCCTGCTAAGCATCTAAACGTAGACTGGTGTTGCGTTCAGGAGCGTCTGTGTTGCCTGCGCACGACGCCGCTCCTTCCCTCTATGTGGTTCATGACCTCTCCCTTCTCCTTCTTCCGTCCTCATCAATCGTCTTTTTGCGCAGTTTCGAGCGTGCTTTGGCTGTTGTTTTGTGTGTGTGTGTGAGTGCAAATAGCTCGATGTGGTCTGTGATCCGACAGCACCAGGGCATCTCTGCCAACACTGATCCCTTTGCAAGTGCATCGCCGGCAACGCGTTTTGAGCGCCACCAACGGTGTTTGCTGCTCCACGAGGTGAAGCCGAATGTACCAAGCATGAGTCCAAAGGTGTTTACTCGTCCCTACGGTGACCTTGTGTTTGACAAGGTGCGCCGCTGGGTGCTGGACGAGGATCCCAATGTACGAGCGCAAGGCCTCGACCAATTGATTGAGCTGTACGTCGAACAGCAAGAAAACTGTGCGCGCAGCCTTCCAACCGGTGCATTGACGTACCTGCTCTCCATTATGTGCAGCGACGAGATTGCTGACATCCGCGAAAAGGCGGCCACCGCATTGGAACTACTCCTGCATGTGCCGTCTGCCCATCGGGAGATGGTGGCTATGCAAGAAGCCGGCGAGACGCCTCTGCAAAACATTCTCACTGCACTTGCCGACCCTGACGAAGGTGTGGTTGTCATTGCCCTCCGCGTGATGGTGGCGTGCCACGCACGCTTCAACGCGTTTGCACTGACCGAGCGCTTGGTGGAGCTTGGCTCCATTCCAAAGCTGGTCAACCTGGTCGAGACTGGTATTGTCGTGGTCAAGGCTGTGGCGTGTGCAGCGTTGCTGCCCATTTTCGACATCAAGGAAGCGGAAAGACAGTTCATGAAGGTGAACGGCGTGTCTGCGGTGACGCAGGCGGTTACGGATAGCACCGATGACCTCCTCGTCGCGGAGGTGGCAGAGGTTCTTTCGCGCGTCGCCGAAACACCGGAGGGAAAGCGGGAGTGTGTGAGGCACGGCGCGCTGCTTGCGCTGTTGCCTCAACTCTCAAACACTAACCTCACCGTGCGCGTCGCCGTGGTGGCGGCGATGGCGCAAATGACTGTCTTGGAGGCAGCCAAGTTCCAGGCTGTGGAGGCGAACGTGGCTGAGCGTATTTGCGACTTGGTGGCTTACGAAGACGAACGGGACGTGCTTGTGCACCTCACCCGTCTTGCGCATCACATTGCCGAGCACCCCGTAGGGAGAGCGCAGCTGCAGCCCGGAAAGGAACGGTTCGCCCAACTAGTGGAGATCGCGCATGAGGACGAGGACGTGTCACGCGCCATGGCGACTGTCGTGCAGCTACTGTCGCGCAAGACGGCCTGACGGTCCTCTTGAGACGCCTCTCTCCCCCACTCTGTTTTCTCACCGAGGCACTGAGGAGCGTTGGACTTGCGTTCTTGTGTTGTTGCTCTTTTCGCGTGCAGCCGCTGTGGACGCCTTTTCACGTACACACAGCGGCCACACACCCACTCTCTCTGTTCATGTTCATTACCTGTCACACACCGCCTCCAAACATCGATACACCTCCACCGACTAAGCGTTGTCGCCGCACCGGCTCGCGAAAGTTCCCACGTTGGTCATCCTTTGGACCGGAAAAAAAAAGAACCAGGACGAAGGAGCCGAAGGGACGAGACCACATTCCGTCTATTCGCAGAGACAGACCTTTGTTTTGAGAGGCATGCTTCTCGCACCACATGGCATTGCCTTTCATCACATGTTTCCACGTCAGGTGTGCAGTGCCGATCCTCTGCCACTCTCTCCTCTAGTCGTCGCACACACACACACACACACACACACAATATCAGCCTCATCGTCCTTCCCTTTTTCGCGTCCGTGGGGTTTCCCTTTTTCGTATATCGTCTGTGATTAAAAAAAAAAAAAACAAGGTGGTATCACTTGTTCTCTTTCGTTGTTGCTGCTTGCATCGCTGCCTGCTTGTTTAGTACTATTATTACTGCTTTGCCCGCCGCGTACTGTATGGCAATGAAAACTCAGTCCACCGGCTCTCGTGGTACCACAGCTACGGTGTCCCTGCTGCAGCTGATACTGTTTCTCGATGCGGCTTTCGCCATCTCTGGTATGCCTGTCATGGTCGCTCAAGGCGCGTACGTGAACTTCCGGGGTGCCAGTATGTTGCTGGTGTTTCAGCTGTGCTACATTGTGCCGCAGTTGTTCACTACCGGCTGGGCAGAGACGGTGGCGTCTCGCTTGTCCGCACCGGTGGCGCTTTTCGCCACTGTGGCCGCGTCTGCCGTCGCCGGCGCGGTGGGTGTGCAGGGACTGACGACACACTCTGTATTTCTGTTTTTCTTTGCGCGGTTCCTCAACGGCCTGTTTCGCCACGAGAAGCTGTTCTCACGCCTCACAGCGGCTAAGCTGGGCGTGGCACCCCTTGAGACTGGCTCATGGTCACTTTACGGGGCTATGGCCGGAATGCTGACGGCGGGTGCCTACTACGACTGGCGGCGCGACGCGATTGCCGTCGCTCGACTGTTCTTTTATGTGGAGCTCGCCGCAGCGGCGCTGGCTGGTATTTTGGCGATGCGAGCGGTGACGTCAAAAGTTCAACCAAATCCCGTCGTGGACAGTGTCGCTGCGTACCGTGCGTGGCTGAGAAACATCATTCGCGCACCGTCAGCCGCTGCCCTCCGCAACGCCACCTTGCTGCTCCTCGCTGGTGCGTTTCTTGCGTCCACGCACCAATCAATGTACGCTATGGTCGACCCATTCATCCTGCAGTCCTATACGTGGACTGGCGTGCACCTCGCAAGCGGCATCGCGCTGGGTGTGTGGGGTATCCCGTGGCTGCGGGCAAGGCTGGTCCGTGTCGTTGGCGAGGCGGCCCTGCCGACTGTCGTGCTGGCGCTGCTGTCCTTAAGCAGTGCGGCGCTGCCCGTTGTCGTGAAGAACAAAGCTGACCATCGGCTCGGCTGCCTCGTTTACCTGCTCGTGGCAGGTGCATTTGACGTGAGTGCTGGACTCCTCATTGGGATCCTGGCGGCACGTCTGCGAACGGCCGCTGGCACAGAAAACCCTCAACACGCCGCGCAACTGTCCGCGCACATTGTCTTCCTGGCGCGACTCCTGGGGGCGGCGACGCGCTTGTTCGCCGCACAGCTGCTGCCCAAGATGACCTATTCCCTTCATGCGGTTGCGTTGCCACTGGGCGTGATAGTCGCTGTGCAGCTCTACAACGGCTCACCAAGTCTCGCACTGGGTGCTTCTGTGGTGGCTTGCGCGGCGATGCTGAGCATAGGCTGACCTTCGTGTGCACCATGTGCACGCGCATGTCTACGTGTGCCTCCGCTGCTTTTGTCCCCTATTCCTATTTCCGCCTTGCCAGCGCAGTGGTGCGCACACCGTTGTTTTGCCTTCATTTTCGTCCGCAGCTCACCCTTTTTACAAATGCGCGCATCTGCACGCCGTTATCACCCCAGCACACACAAACCCGCTCAGTCTGTCTGTGTGCCTCCTTTGCCTTTGGTTGCTTCCAGGTTGACGTCCGTGTTTCTTCTTGACCTTCCCCACGCCTTTTCACCCCTTCTCCGTTCGCTCTTTTTTTTTTCTTCTCTCTTTCTCTCTCGCTGTGACTAGTTTGGCCCCGCTCCTGCGTTGAGAGCAAGACTTGCTCACCTTGTTCGTTCTACCCTCGTTGACACACGCCGAGGGGACGACAACCAATACGTGAACACATGGAAACCTCCACTAGCACCGCGGAGGTGACCGCCACGGCGCTCTCCGTGTTTCGCCCGTTGGTGTTCAGCCTCACCTCGAGCACGCCGGACAACATCAATGTGCTAACGGTGGCGCATCAGCTTGCGGCGGCACTGCCGGGCAACTTTTTTGTCCTTGACGCCGCGGACGTTCAGAAGGACGCACAACAAAAACCGTCAGGAAAGAAGCCACGCACCGCCACGCGGACCGACGCAAGCGGCGAATCCCTTCTCGATGGAGCCAAGACGGTCTCTGAGCGCTTGCGCGAGCTCTACGTGCAAGTGGCCGTGTCTCTGGAACAAGGCCGCCGCGATACCTTGGACGCGCAGCAGGCGGCCCTTCATGCCCTTCAGTCACAATACGTGGAGGACGGAATGAGTGACGCGGATGCACTGGCGGCCGCCTCAGCCGAACTGGCAGACGAAGACGACGAGGATACAGAAGGTGCCGACGACGACGATGCGCCACCCGCCGCACGGCTCGGGTTTCCGTTCGCTGCCGTGGACCGCACGTCGCCACCAATGATGGTTTGCCTCGTCAATTACCCCAACTCTCTCGAGGACATCGACGCGCTGAGCACGGCTAACGTTGCGCTGCAGGCTCTTGTGGACATTCGCAGCCCAGCGCCATTCGGTGCGACGCGTCGCCCCAGTGTGTCTGCCACCGCAGCAGCCGAGAAACGCGCCACCACACGTGCCAGTCACATCAAGGCCAACCCCGCCGCGGAGGCCGGTACGTCAGAATGCCTTGCACAGGCGCTTGTCGAGTATCAGCTGGCGACGAACCAACGGCCACCAGACGCTCTCGGCGCCCGGTCTCAGGTGCTTGTCCACACTGTCCACGTGCCGTGTGAGACTGTCAGTGGAGAGCCCGATGGCCGCCTGCGGGCCACCGTGTCTGAGAAGGGGTTTCTTGCCACTCTGGTCGACTCACTCTTGGACGTCGAGGCAAAGTGGCACAGCTTCCGTGTGTGGAGTGCGTCTGCTGGCCAGGTCACCGTCCCGCGCTACACACCTCTCACCAACCCCAACGCCGTACCGGACCTGGCGGATCTGGAGGTGGAAGAAGGTGCAAAGCGGAAAACTAGCACCAAGAAGGGCACGATTACCACGTCGGGCTCGGGCGATGAAGACACCATGGCGCCCCCGCCACAGACCACCGCGCCGCACCCGACAAGCATGCGCGACGTGGCTGCCGCCCGCACGGAGTTCGACCGCGACTTGCATGCGCACAGTGGGCATAGCGGGCCGCTCGCCGCACGGTTTGCTCACGCGTGTGTTCGACAGGCCGCCAGCAGCAACGGCACGGCGCCCCTGCCAACAAAAGACCAGAGAGACGCTGCACGTGTGTCGGCTGATAAGTCGGCCGCAGATCACTTTCTTGCCAATGTGCTCCAACCCATCAACGGCGGAGGTGACTACGACAGAGCGGACGATGTGTCAAAGAGATTTCACAGCCCGACGCTTGTGGACGCGCTGTCAACGGCTTCTGGTCGCCGGGACACCGACAGTGAATGTACTGTGCCCAACTTACCAGCGTGCCTGTCTCATCTCATATCTAAGTTGAAGGTGTCGCCGCACTCTCACGGAGGCCCAGACACCCAAGCGCTCGTGTCTGACATGCTGCGGTGTGGCGTTATGCCCCTGTCCGGGCCGGACTCGGACGGTGTACTTGCGGCACTGTCGTCCAGCAATGGACAAGGCTGGCGCGTGGCACGCGGCGAGTTTGGCAGCACTACGGTGTTCGCGCTGGTCCGCGGTGCGCAACCAACGTGCACGCGGCACGGCACGTACAGCTTCACTGGCGAAACGTCTTTCCCAGAGTATGCACAGCTGATCGACTCGTGGCTCCGCGAGCGCGATGTTTTCTACCCACCTCCGCCCACCTCGGACGCTGACGATGCTGGTGACGAGACGGAAACGGAAAGCGACGAGGAAGAGAGCTTTACCGAGGACGAGGAGGGGAACCTGGTGAGGCGCCCTCCGCGCGAAGCCACCCCTCCACCACCGCAGGATCACGCCCGACTCGTCGCGCAAGCCCTCCGTCGTCGCCGCATCTTCGAGGAAGTGTCACACTTCGTCTGGAAGCCACACGGCCAGTCACTGCTGGCGCTCGGCGAAGGCAGTCTGACAGTCGGTGAGGAGGTGGACCACGTGTTCTGGTCGGACTGCTTTCTGGAAGTCGTGCGACAGGTGGGCAACACGCGTGCTGTGTCAGCCACTGTCACCACCTTGGACGGCGCACAGTTTGGGTTCCTCTGCGGTGACCCTGTACACGAGGCCGAGGTGGATGCATCGGCACCGCCCACGGGAGACGACGTCGCGGCTGCGACGGCTGCTGAGACAGCCGTTCCGGCGCACGTTCACGGTGGTGTGCGTGCGTTTGCCCACTTTGGCGAGTCGCTGAGGCTTCAGACGGAGGTGTTGGCTGACAACACGGCTGCCGCCGAGACAGCTGCGTACGAGCTCGCGGTGGAACACGCCAAGAAACTCGCTCGCGCGCAGTTCGACGCGGCCGCCGCCAAGTCCAAGTCACTGAAGGGCAAGGAGAAACATTCCGTGCAGTTGCAAACACTTGAAGAGCTCGAACAGGCGTATTGTGGCAGCATCCCGCAACCGACAAGGTGCCAAAAGGCGCTTCCTGAACTGCGCGTGTATGCAAGGCTTTCACGCGCTGTGTTGGAATTTGACGAGACGCGTGCAGCTATCCGCATGCACGTGATTGACAAGCCGCCACAGTGCTCCTACGCACTGAATGTACTGGCTCCTGACGCTTCAATGAATCCGTGCACGGCCCGCGCGGTCACCCTGCGCGGACTCCGGCTGGTGACGTACTACGCGAAGGGCATCGTGGAGTTGCGCCACCACAGCGACCCTGATCTCCTTGTCGCCGTACACCCGGATGGCAGCTACGTGACATGCAGGAGTGACAGCGTTGGTCGCCTGACCTGCGTGACGGTGACAACACAGGGTGTGTGCACTGTCCGTTCGGCCAGTAGCGTTCAGGTACTGCCTTCCCTTGTGTGCTCGCCTCTTGTCGACGACGACGGTTCCGTCACCGGCTTTGTACGCTCTGACCAGCTGCGATGCTCGGACAAACCCGCTGGCGGGCCCGCCAAGATCGCGCTCGGCGACAGTTTCTCAATCGTGCGCCGCTTTGACGGCACCGTTGAGTGGCATCTCGCGGGGCTCCCAGCCGTGGTTTCTACTGCCAGCGAGCCGACACTCACAGTCGTGCAGGATGAAAACGTACTGTGCTACGATGTCGGTGGCGCAGCGCTCACCGCGTGCTCGACAGAAGGTAACGCGATGACGGCACGTGTCGATCTTGTCGACTACCGCCTGCAGGTGCGTGTTGGCGAAGTGCCGGAGACGCCCAGTGCCACCCCACCGCCTCCCAGCACCGTCGTGTCTATTGACGCCGTTTTTGGTGGTATGGCGTGCTGCCGCGTGCCAAGCGACAAGAGCACGACCGGCGGCACCACACGAGCCACAGAAACAACTGTTTGTCGTGTGTCCCCATTTGGCGTCTGCACAGAGGAAAATGGGGAAGACGGTCGTTTGCGCTTACCAGCCGTCGATCGCGTGGATGAGACACAGCTTGTGCCGGTGACGCGCCGCGAGGTGGTGCGGCCGGCGTTTGTGCGAGCACTGCACGCGACGGACCTGCGTTATCCACGGGACGCGCTCCACTGGCAACGTCCTTTACACGCTGAACTCAGTGAGGTAGCGGCAGCCCTGCACAAGTGGTCCACGGACAAGAACCGGTCCCGCGTGGCGTCCGAGTCGCCGGTGCCCGCAGCCGCTCGAAAACACTACAAGGCTAGTCTTCTCGAGGCGCTTCACATTGACACGGACGCTGTGTACAGAAGTCGCCAGGCGCTGTCCCCGTCCGCGCCAGTGCATGCATGCGCTGTGGTGGTGGGCCCTGACGGTGAGAAGCTTGTCTTCTTCAACGGCGTCTGTCGTGCCGTGCTTGTGCACCGTTGGAGCAGTCGACTTTCGCCACTCACGCTTCCCCCGATCGTTGTCCCTGGCTCCCGCGCGCTCGCTGGGCGGACTTCGCAGCAAGCCCTCGCCCTGAACGCCAACGACAAAAGATCCTCCACGACAGAGCCGTCTTGGCGACTACTCGTTCAAACTCCCGAGGAGCAGTCGCGGCTGACGGCTCCATACGTGGCGAGCATTGTGTCTGTCACGCCGTCTGCGAAAGCGGACTTGATCGCATATTGTACCAACGCGGCGGCTACGCGGGCGCCGTACTGCGTCGAAGAGGCTGCTGGAGCTGTTCCCGATTGCGCCGTCCCCTACAGCCGACCGACCGTGCCGGCGTCAACTCCACACATGACAACGGCGGTGCCGGTTGTCCACGCCTCCCAGCCGCTCTCGCTGCACTTCTGGGACTCCAACTCGGCGGTGGTGATCGAGGCGGAAGCGAAACGCCCTGGTGGCCCCATACAGCGCAGAGTCGGTGCGGGCTCGAAGCCGTCTCGCTCCCGCGGTGATGCGACCGTCCACGGTGATCAGTCGAGCAGCGACAGTGGCAGCGCTGAGAGCGTAGATACCGCGCCTTCCGCCCGCGCTGCCTTTGGTGGCTCCACCTACGCGAGCAAAGCGGCAGACAGCTACGGCGGAAATCCCCTCATGCGCACCAAGCTCACCGCCTCTGTGTCGGTGCCGTCAGCCGCTGTACTCCACGGAGGTACGGCTTCGTCGCGTGGGCATCACCCGGCGCTATCCATTACACCGTCAGAGGTCGAGTTCGGCAACATCACTTCGCAACGAGTCTACGCGACGGCATTCTATGTGACGAACACGTCAACGGTGCCTTGCCGCTATCGTGTAACCCCATCTTCTGACCACAAGGAGCATATCGCGTTGCACTACCCACACAGGTTTCTAGCAGGTGGTATGACAGACCGCGTCGATGTGACCCTGTCCGGATACCAGTCCCTTGGTGAGCTGACCGCTTCCCTCACCATCACGCACGAAGGTGGCAGTACCTCTGTCGTCGTGCGGGCACACACCTTGGAAGAGTTGGCCGGTGGCCCTAGCACTCTTGCGCCTGCTGTGTACTGTCTCGGTGAGAGTGTGCCCCGATTCTCGCCCGGCACGACCCGACGCGTTGCCGCCGGTGGCAGCGATCAAGACAACACGGAGGCTCTCGATAGGGACGACATGTCCTCCTCCGGGGAAGAGACGCTGGTGTTGACGAGCTGAAGGGGGGTAGTAACGACACGTGGTAGTGGGCTGTCTCCACGCCCACCCCGTCACACATGTACATACCTGCACACACACACACACACACATTCCATGCAAATGGAACGAGTCGCGATAGGAAAAGAAGAAAATAAAGCGCGGCCTTGCTCACTGGCTTCCTTCGCCACAACCAGTCGGACTGATTCGCCTTCCGCTTATGCCCAGCCACACTTGTCTGTGAGGGGCAAGGAAACTGCGCTGTCGGCGGCGATTGCATACTTCTCTGCCGCCCTTTGGCATCGAATATATGTATGTATGTATCTCCGGGCCTGTTGCTGTGGCTCTCGGTTAGCAACCCTTTACTGCTTCGCTCCCGTGTGCACGGTTATTGACTCCTTTCTTGTGTACGTGCTCAGACAAACCGCTTTCCCACTCCTCCTCACTTCTCATCTTTGGTTCAATGGCCTCATCGGACTGCCTGCCAACGTTCACCACCTGCTCAGTCAGATGGCGCCAACTGTCGACGAGCTTATTCACCCGACCGGCTGTGAGTTCACGCTGGAGAGGCTCTGGTTCTTTCGATTTTTCGTGGGCATTCTCATATGTGTAAACAATGGCGCCTGCTTCGTCTTCGCTATTTTCAGTCCCTACATGAAGAGAGGTGGTTTTTCGTACACCCAGACGCAGGTTAACATCGTCTCCACGGTCGGTGTGTTACTGAGCTACTTTTCACTCCCAACAGGTTTTCTCTATGACGCAAAGGGGCCGTCAGTCACTCTCTTGACGGGCACAATCATGAATGTGTTCGGTTGGATCGGCCTGTACTTTATCTTCTCCGATGTGGATAACCCACCGTGGGGAACAAGTGTGCTGCTCATGTGCTTCTTTTACGGGTTCTCTCAGCTTTCCGCAAGCTTCTTCGAACAAGGCAGCGTTCTGACCAACCTCAAAGCCTTTTCATGCTACCAGGGACGCGTGGTTTTGATCCAGAAGACTTTCATGGGCCTCGGCAGCGCGCTCGTGGCGCAAATATACGTCGCCTTTTTCGAGAAACAGTTTGCCTCGATTGGGCCCTTTTTTGTTTTTCTGTTTGTCTTCTCCGCCATCGCTGGTGGCCTCAGCGTGCGCTACTTGCGACTTCCCACACCGGAAACCCGTTGCCTGGGTCTCAACGTGATGGACCCGGACACGCAGCGACGCGGTGGCGGTGAACCGACTCTCTTTGAGAAGCCGTTCAACGTTGGCACAGCTATCTTGTGTGCCGCTGTACTTTTTATCCTCGTCACCAGCCTAGTCGAGAACTTCTTCGTCGTCTCCACCGTCGTGCGTTATCTGGTAGGTTTTACCACGATTGCACTGTGCCTCTCGTTCATTGCCATGATGCTGACAACGCCGTCTTATCGGGTGAACGTGGGTGGCTACGATGTATCCGCGCAGCTTGCAGATGGTGGCACCATGTCAGCTATCGCGTCACCGACGAAACCAATTGCGGTGCCGGTGTCTGGCGCAAGCAACGGGTGTGTCGAGGGAGACAAACCGACGGGCAGCGCGTCACTCACGACGGAAACAGCCAGGGAGCGAACGGAGCGTCCGCACTACGGTAGCGACAGCGTGGCTCACGCAGACTCTGCCGACGGTCCTCGTGGCTTGATGGCAGTGACGTCCGGCACACACAGGAAGGCGGATACCGTGCCTGACGTCGCGGGTGGGGACGGACTACAGACGACGTACATCTTGAACGACCGTTCGCTCTTTGATAACCTGCGCCACCGCGAGATTTGGCTCATGTGGTTCGTGTGCCTTGGTGCGTGGGGCTCCATGACGGTGGTGTCGTCCAACAGCAGTCAAATCTACCAAGCCCTGGCAGGAGACGCCTTCTCCCTGACAGTGAACACCGTGTTTGTTTCTATCTACGGTGTCGCCAGTGCGTTTGGACGCATCTTCGTGGGCTACTGCCATCCGATTTTCGAGCAGCGCAAGAAACCAATGGCTCTGCTCCTCATTCTTGCCCCCGCGCTCAACGTGGTGGGACTGCCGCTGTTCTGCCTCTTCCCCGTTTCGCTACTGTTTGTGCCGTTCTTCGTGGTGGGACTCGCCACAGGCGTGTCGTGGGGCAGCACGGTTCTCATCATCACCTCGCTCTTTACCGCCACTAACTGTGGGAAGCACTACAGCTGGCTTTACACGGCAGGCATGCTGTCGCCGCTGCTTTTCAACATGGCTCTTTTTGGACCCGTGTACGATCATTACAGCGCGCAACAAGGACAGAGTGACCAACACCTCTGCAACGGCGTCGTTTGCATAGCTGCACCGCTCCTGGTTTGCACAGCTGTGAACGCCGTGGCCGTCCCTGTCGCCGTGCACTTCAATCGGCGCATCGCTGAGCGGCGCGGTATTGTTATCGACTCTTCAGTGGAAGCGTTTTAGTAAACGCGGCCATATTATACATCACGACTGGCGTCCTTTACGACACCGTTTTTTCTTTCCCTTCTCTCGCGTTGCGAGCACATGTTGTTGGCATGAGATTGCTGTTGCGGTACCGTGCTTGGCACTCGCGTGTTGGGAACATATCGTGTCGTTGCGCACGCGTGCAGTGTTGCTGCTTCTTCACTCTAAATTCACGCTGAAGTTGTTGCTGAGAAATGTTGAAAAGTCGCGCGGGATGGGCTGCCGCCACCTTGTACCACTCCGTTGTCACCAAATTGCCAGCGGCGTCTGCCTGACGCATGCGAACACACATACGACCTCCTTCTCACACTTTCCTCCGTGTACCGACCGCCGTTCTGGACACTTGTTTCCCCCGTAGCTCTGCGGAGACTCTGAATGCTGAGTGACACGCATTCGGCGCGCTACCGTAAGCACATACACTCACAGAGATAAAGAGTTTGACATTGCATGACCGCGCACTGTGAATCACTGTTGAGCACACCAGGTATGTCTCAAGACGTTGTCATTGGTGTTGTTGGTCTGTCAGGAGTCGGCAAGACTAGCTTTGTCTTACAGTGGCTTCAAGGCCACTTTGTCGAAGAAACCACCCCGACTGTTGAGTGTGTGTATCGCTTTGCTTACGCACTTGACGAGCAGGCGCACATCCGGTTGACGGTGGTGGATACCTCCGGGCAAGACGCACTGGGTCTACTCCGTGACCGTGTGCTGTGCGGCTGTGACGGTTTCCTGTTTGTCTATGACGTCACAGACCGTCCAAGCTTCGATGCCATGGCCTCACTTCATCAACGGGTTGCCGGTCTGACGGCGCGAGATGGAGACGTGTCTGATTTGCCGTGCCTGGTTGCCGGCAACAAAACCGATATCACCGCGGCCCGCGCAGTAACACAGGAAGAAGGCCAGCGCCTCGCGGAGTCGATCGGAGGTGCCTTTGTGGAGGTGTCAGCCAAGGACCGCGTCGGCACGTCGGCGATGTTTGACAGGCTGCTGGAGTTGACACTGGCTCGAGAGAACACGCTGCGGGACTCTCCCAGCGCCAACGCTTCATTGACTTCTTCCTCTCACTCCTCGCCGCTGTCCCGGGACGAGCCCGTCGCCAGCGCAGGCAGGCCTTCGAAACGAAAGAAGTGCGTGATGTTCTGAGTCTCATGCTTTACTGGTGGGATAGTGCGGTGAGGTGTTTCTTGTTCTCTTTTCGCGCACAGACGTTTGTGAATACACGAGTACTCGAGCTTCCAAGTAGGTGAAACCCGAGTGACTTGTCAGCCAGGCAGTCATTCCCCCCCCCCTCCTCCTCCCCCGCTGTTGTTGTGATGTTCTCACAGGGCAGCCACCTCGCTGTTAACTTGTTGACGCACACGTTCTTCACTCGCCCTCTTCACATCTCCTTGGCAACTTGGCACGCACGCATCTCTCGTCAAGCCTCAGTGGCATCGCCGCCACCGCTAACTCTTCTCATTTTCACGCGCGTGCGCATTGTGTGTTTTCCACGATGACGCATCCGGGACGAGCGGTCAAGGTTGCCGCGTTCAACCCACAGTTCGGCCCCGGCGGTCGCCAGTACTCTTTGACGGCCGAGAAAGTGAAGAGCGCGGATGTGGATGTGTGCTGCGTCCAGGGCGTGACTGCCCGATTTGCCAAACAGCTACGTACGCTCGACGGGTATAGCGTGTTCTCCACTAGCGGACTCGGCTGCATTATTCGAAATGCCTCTTTTTCGGTCGATCGGGGACATGAAGTGTCTGAGAATCTGATCAGGCGTATTGCCCTGCGACTTGAAGAACACCCCCACAGCGGCACTCAACTTCCAGTCTCCACGGTTGCGTGCAGAGTTGCAGCCTCGGTTCCCGTCTGTGCGTGGTGTCTGAAACACGTGCTGAGCGCTGAGAGGCTCGTTGTTGTCAACTATGACTTCTCCCCGGTGAAGGTCGACGATCCTACTTGGCACCGCACTTTGTTGAGAGAGCTGTGTTTCTTCTTATGGGAGCCTGTCCACGGGTTGTGCGCGCGATGGGAGTGCTCTAGGGTGGTTTTGGCGGGATACCTTCCCCACGTCTTGGCGGATTTGGCGGAAACACAGCTTCTTCAAGCCGTCGAGCGTGTGCCTGTTGACAGGGTGTGCGAGCCAACTTTTCTGCCGTGGTCGTTGCAGACGCTGGATGCGGCAAGTGGACGGGGTCGCGGTCTGTACATGTTGCCACCCCGCAACGAGACGGACAAGCAGTCGCTCATTCGTATATCTGGCATTCGTGCATACTACCCATCTACTCCTCTGATGTCACCGTGTGTGGTGACAGTGGTGCGCCTCGAATCCGCCGCTGACACGGCATCGGGTGCGTTCCTGCCGCACGCCCTGTGCGTTCGCCAGCCCTCTGATAGTGCCTGGTACGATGTCTCTAGGGACGAAGAAGCAAATGCAACGTCACGCACTCTTCGCGTTGAGTGGGCTGCAGCTGCAGACGCCAGCGTCGACAATCGCTTGCCGGATGCAGTACTGCCACCCATCGTTGAAGTACGTGAGACACTTTTTCCCGCAGTGGAGCATGTCTGGAAGCCTGACCTTGCCGCGGCACGCCGTGGGGGGGACAGCCAAGATCAGACCAGCTCCACAAGAGGCGAAGCTCGTTGTGCACCCATTATTTTCACTACGGCGTCTCTGCAGCAAACCACCTCTCCTCTCGTTAGCGAGAAGGCGCACCAGGTTAGTGCAAACGAGGACCTTTCATGCACCACGCTTGCACTTTTGTGAGGTCCCCTCTTTTTTCTGCGTTCTCTCTCTCTCCCTCTTCCTCTTCGGTGGCTTACCCACGGCCCCGAATTTTATTTTTCTGTTCACGATGCGCCGGCCTCCTTTTTTTTTTTCGTCATCCCCTTGGAGCCGCGTTATGAATTTTTTTTCCCTTTTCAGTTAGTCTTTTGTCCTCAACATTTCTGTTTATCTTCACACTTGTCAAGTTGCTGTTCGCCTCTCGAGACGACTCATGTGACCCGCGTAACGGTGCCACTGCCCCCAATTCCGTGGGCACGTGCGTACCTCTGGCGCTTCATCTTCTGGGCGATTTGCTCCGTCGTAGAGAGGCGACTCTCTCTCTCTCTTCGCATCAACGTATCGTTGTACGCCACTTCACTTCTTGGCTTCTCCTCGCCGTCTTTACACTTCTTCACGAGTGCTAATAGGCACAGCGTCCAAACCACATTGTGCGCGTATGGAACACACACGAGCGTACACGCCATAGACACTAGATTTTGAACTCACCTTTAGTCTCGATGGAAACAAGCAGTACCTCGGCGATGGGTTGGAACCCATTCACGTCCGCGGAAAAGCTCAACTTTCCATCGTTTGAGGCTTGCCTAGAGAGTTTCCCCTCCTCGCTCACCAGGTGTGCTGACCTTCTTGGTCACGGCCACTGTGAACCACAGCCGACCTTTGGCGGTGACACCATGATGGACACGCAGATCGCGCAGTAGACAAGCCTGACTCTTAGCTGCCATCCAGACTTACCCCACACCAACGCATCTTACCCGGCACCAATCAAAAAAAAAAAAAAGACTCATAAAGAAAACGTACAAGTGTGACCAGCAAACGTATCGGAGCGGTGAGTACGAGCACACCAATATTGTACTTCTGTGCTTTCTCGTGCTCACAACAAGCCCATCTCCGCCGCTGCCCTGCTTTCACAGCAGCTTCGCTACCCGGGCGTGCACTCATCTCGCATACGCACACTGTGGGCTCCAACAACCACTACTTTCCGTCTACTACTCTTCTTCTGCTCTCCACGACGACATGTGCACACACGCGGCGCCACAGTAGTCTCTCCGCGACGCACACACAGGCACACCATTGCACAGTAATTTTTCCCGATGCCGGAGGAGCACCCACTCAGACGGCGCGCGTCCTCGTCGCCTCCCGCTTCTCTCCGACACTTTGAGCGCATTCCTTTCTCTAGTCACACCCGTGAACTGATCACATGCACAACTCGCGGACTACGGAATCCACGTCACCCGACTTCTCTTCTTACCTCGCTCATGCGCAGCATGGCCAGAATGGAGCTGGTCACGCACAACTGTCCTGTCGCTGTTTCCGCAAACAAGGAAGTAGACACAACTGCGGGTCCGGCTGTTGACTCAACCGAGACGACACAGAAGCCACAATGTGATGCATCTGCACCGCCAAGCCGCGTCGAAGATAGTATGCGTGCAGAGCTGGACGCCGCAAAAACTCAAATACAGCTGCTCAACAAGGTCAATGAGCAGGTTCTTAGCCAGTACAATGCACTGGAAGCCGATAATCACCGATTGCAGGAAGTGTGCGACCGACTGATGGAGGAGAATGAGAGTCTGAAGCAGAAGCTGGCTCACAGAGACGAAGAAATCGATGAGCAGTTCCACCTGATTTGTAAACTCCGACAGGACGTCAACGGTACACAGTGACGTTCCGAAGGGATCTCCGCCGCTGCGCGCGCGCATGCGTGAAGTGTGTTTCTGGTGAACCGGCGATGGTTCTCCTTTCACTGTTCTTGTCGTGTTCTCGGTATCATTTTGCTGTCGTCCTTTGTTTGCTCTGTGTGTCTCTCTCTTTTTCTCTCTACCCTCCCCCTATATGCAACGCTGTTGAATGGTGATGATGGGCACCTGTACATTTATCAGACACGTGGTGGTTGTGGCCAATGCTGAGGCGGTCACTAACGTGCCTGCGTTTCGTGGCATGCGCACGCTGCCCGTGGTCAGCGGATGCCTAGTTTTTCTTATTTTTGTTGTTGGCGTTACACGAGTACATCTTCATGCGCATCAAACAATACACACGCCACCATGAGTGAATGGCCCCGCTAGCTAGCCTTTGCATCGCAGTAGGATGACCTCCATTCCACTGTGGACTCTCGGAGTTGCCCCCCCCCCACACACACACACTTCAGGCAACATGCGGCAACATGCTTACTGATAACGTGCACACAAGGGCGACCCAAGACACGCACGATTCAACCACCAGGTGAAAAGAGTTGAGCAGCCCTTTCGTGCGGTGCCGGGAAAGGGAACCTAGCGATCATTTTCCTCTCTTCCACCATCCTTCTCCTCCCCGTTTTCACATCTGTCGTTCCTTGACATCTGCTGCCCTACACACAAACAATCGCCGTCTTCGTTCGTCGTAGAACGGATCAGAGTGAGTACCCAGGCGCGAGTGCATTCCCGTTGCGCGCTACCGACGTCTCGACCAGTGTGTGCGTGCACCGCGGTATTTGGCCAAACCCAGTCAGCTGCTCTTCGTGTAGTATGCGCCGTGTTCTGTGTCGCGCGGCTCTGCCCGCCGTTGTCTCCACCGGCAGGTTCTACCTCTTTAGTAATCGCTACGACGATCGCGCGTCTGGTGTGCACGACGTGGCACCACGAGATGAGGGCGACTTTGTGTACGAGGGACCTCACCAGGTCCTGCCCGGTGCCCACCCACTGCCGCTTCACCGTCCAGAGAACACTGTCACACAACCTCTGGTTTCACCGTACCTGCCCTCTCCACAACGGGTTCACCCGTATTTTACCGACGAGCTGCCGGAACTGCCCCACTTCCAGACGACCAAGCCGATTGTCTACACGGTCGGTACAATGAAGGAGCGCATTGTTGTGCCCGTCTTCAACACGAACAACGAGGTCACCCACACACGTGAGCTGGACCCGTTCATCTTCGGCTTCTACCCCGAGGTGGAGGAGATGAGCAAGAATCTGTCGTACTGGCTCGTGCGGTGCCAGAATTTCTCCAGCATGTGGGACTACGAAACCCGCGAGATTTGGCGCAAGGCGAAGAAGAACTGGCCCAACACCGGCATGGGTATGGCACGTGCGAGCGACCGCAAAAACCACATGCATCCGTGGGGTGGCTACTCCAAGCCGAACAAGCCATGGAACATGCTCATGCCCACCATGGACGTCAAGACGTGGAGCAAGAGCAACCGCATGCTCATGACACTGAAGATGCTGCAAGGGAAGCTGCAGATTGTGGATCGCCTCACATTGGCGGAGCCGACACAGGACGCCTATCTCGAGCTGTGCCGCCGCATGAACTGGGACGTGCGGCACAACGGAGGCGGTGTACTATTCATGGATGGCGGTTCACGGGTGACGCCCAGCAGTGAATTTGATCGCGCCTTCTTCTTCGGCAGCTTCTTCAACGGGCGCAACAAGCTGGTGAGACCGACCCTCTTGTGCGATGAACAGTACGACTACAATCGCACGGCGTCCAAACAGCGCACCAAGGGGCCCAAGGGACCGAAGAACCCCATTCCAGTCAACCGCTTCAACGCGTACGATGCGCTTATCCACGAGACCGTAGTTGTCACCGAAGGGGCGTTGATGCAGCTCGAGGCGGAGATGTTTGTCCACAAACTGCTTATGCTGCCTCCACACATCCGCGCGCAGTTGCCTGAACGTGGATTCCTGGACAGCGAAGTGCTGGGCGATGTTCCCCCTGACGTCCAAACGGTGCAGATGGAGGCGGCAGCGCGTACAGAGGAGGCCGAGCGGGCCCTCTACGAGCCGTTCTACGATAATCCCTACAACCCCTGGCGAGACGAGGCCGATGCCGCGTACGCCGTCGATGCCGTCGACGGTGTGGTGCGGCGCTACGTCAAGTCGAGAAAGGCCTCGTGGGCTATGCTGAAGTAAAAAGGAGAAGGCGACCGGGCGTGTGGTCGTTGATTTGACATACGCCAGTTTCTTTGTTTCTGCATGTGATTGTGCGCTGGCAGCCGGTGCGTGGTGTAATCCTGTTGCAACACACAGAAACCGTAGAGCTCCAGTGACGGCGGAAACGCCGCTGACCTGGTTGCGCATTCTTAACTGCACGAGTCTTCGACACTGAAATGTCGATGAGTGCTGGTTGGCGGAAGGCCCAACAAGGAAGTGACGGCTTGGCGTTCGTGACAGAACCTCTTTTTGCATTTCGAATGTGTGTTTGCGTGTGTGTGTGGTCTCGTCACTTGCGAGCCCTGCCCGAACGGCATGCATTCGCACTTATATGCTGTGCTTTTTCCTTTCTGCGATACCCCCAGTCGATATCGCTACTTCTCTCTTCCTCCCTCTGCCCTGTGTTGTCTTTGCCCCCCCCTTTTCTTTGTTTCGTTTGTCGTAGCAAAGTGCAGCTACTTCTGTCGCTACAGCCCCGGCGCTAGCGCCCCGCGATCTTGTTCGCAGGAAACTGCTCTTCTTCCTCACCTTCATTCTGTATTCACGTGTGCCCCTGTGTTTCTCATGTCCAGCCTTCCGTCTACCGCCCTCAGCACTTCTGTGCCTCAAGCAGCGGTCGAGTGCATGGTCTTTTCCGGTACAGGTGGCGCCATCATGTTGGGTCTTCTGGCGTTCGGCGGCGTGGCGGCGTTTGTCGGGCTTTACTATTATCGACGCTTTGTCTCGGGCACCGAGCTGCGGCACCCTCGTGTTTTCTTCTACGACTTGGCCAAAATGCTTTGCGCGTCTGCCTCCACGGGAGTGACGAACTACGTGTTTACCGCCAAAATGGCACGTGTCGCACGCCACGTGCACATAAGAGGTGGTGCAAAACCTCTCGAGGGCATCGGGTGGTACGCCGCACTTTGCACGGCGGACGCCTTCATCGGCGCACCAGTTGCCATTCTCCTTGGCCGCTTGCTGAGTCGGGTGTGCTGGCGTCAGTGCCAGCGACTGCCACGCCGCTCGTCATGGTGGCTGGTCTTTCGCCAGAATGCGCACTTTGGGCAGTACAGTGAGGCGCAGGTCGCTGGTAAACCCTACGTGGATGAAGTACCACCGCTTGACTGGACGTGGCTTTACTCGCAGACAGTGGCGTGGACGTGCTGCAGCTTGTTGAGCAGCATTCTGACTGGTGTGTTCCTGCTTGCGACGTTCTCTCCTGTCCCCTCTGCCTGGAACCCCGTCGCGTGGTTTGCGGTGAGTGTCACATACTGGAACGTCCACTGTCTTATCAAGCAGTGGGTGGTCGTCCTGTTCAGCAAAACAGTGCTCGCGTATGTGCGTCTCACGGTTGTCGACTTCTTCAACAAGTACACATCTGACGATCACAGAGCACTCTGACCACTGTCACTCTCCGTATCATTTTTTTTTTGCCGCGTTCGCTTCGCAGAATTTGTCTACTTGACTTTTTTTCATTTCACCACCGATGATTACGTTTTTTCCACGCACGCGCGAAATCTGCTTCTTCCTTTCCGTGCTCACTCCACAGTGTACCCCTTCGTACCATCGTCCACATGCCGGAGACATACAAGTCAGTAGAGAAAATGCAACAATCAAAATCGCGTGTCTTTAACTGAAGAACAAAAATTGGCTTGCGTTATGATCGACACCCCTACATGAGATCGACGTGCTTTTGTTCTCCCCGTGCGTCACTGGCCGTGTGTTCCTTTTTACTGTTCCTCTAGCACCTTCGCATGCATGACTTCCTCTCTCTCTCTCTCTTTATCTTCACCTAGGAAGATCTCTTCTTTTTTTGCTTCCTAGTTGATTACTTTTTCTTGTTCTTTTCCTTTTTATAAACAACGACGACTCGTCACGCATCACAAGACACGTTACGACCTACCTTGACGCGTACGATAGCCAACTCAGAATAAACACGTCTTAGAGCACTGTTTGTACTGCTGTCACGGTCAGTGCTCTTTTCGGTTTGCACCCTCTTTTCTTTTGACTCTGCGCGCGACTGCTTCCTGATGCACTTTCGATCCCCACTGTTGGTAGTGACTCTGATCACGGCACTCGTTCTCGCACCGGGCTGCCAGGCCTGCGCAGCGCGTTGCGTGACGTCACTCGATAATGGGACTAACAACGTCCGCGCCGTTGAACTCCTTCTTGCCTGCCACCCCACCGACATGTTGTGCTGCTACACAGTCGACTATAACCTCCCGTTTCCCGCGCGCCTTCCCGGCAACGCGTCGTTAGCCGGTTGCTGGGACAGTGCCGGTGAACCCGTAATGGACAAGTTTCAAGGCCTCGTCACAATGCCCGCAAACTCACCGTGCTACTACGGGAGCGACAGTGTCGCCGCCCAGTCTGGCCAGTGCTTAATGGCGCTTGTGCCAACGGACATCTACACGTTTTCGTCGCTCAATTTCACTGGTTCCATCGCGACGTACGACAGCACTTTCAACCCCAACGGCGCCAGCCTGCACTCGTGGACCGCCGCGGGACTGGTTTTGCTGGCGGCGACAATCGCAGTGACGCTGTGACCATGCGCGCATGCACGTACACACGCATGTCGAATCGTCACTTGAACGCCGAGGGAGTGAGATGAAGAGTCCATTGCTTTGCTTCTCTAAAACAGCGCTTATTATTTCTAGCGACACCTCTTTTTTTTTTCTTTTCGTCTTGCTGTTGTTTCCACTGTTTTTTCCACTCGATTAGTGCTTTTTGCCGCAAAAGGCGCTGCGACGGCTGCGTGCGCGCGCTGTTGGCATCCATGATACTTTGCTATTATTTTTTTTCCCGCCCCTCTCTCCCCAGGCTTTGTGGTTATCCAACGAAGCCCGAGGCAGGGTGGTGGCAGTTGCAGCCGCTTCGTGTGTGTACGACGCGTGTCTCAATGCCATTCTCCGTAGAACTTGCCTCGTCACTTGTTGTTTCTCGTTCCCCTTCCTCTCTAATTTCCAGATTTCGGGAATTACTGCGTGCAGGTTCACAGTCCTGGCTGCTTACAATCCCGAATTATTGCATCACCCATCGCCATGTGTGCTATGCACTTGTAGACAGACGGGAAAGCTACTCACACACACGCACACACACACTGTGCACGCATCACAGTGAGCGCCTAATTCCTTTTTTTCCTCTCTTCTTGTTGGTCCCCACCACCAAAGTCAGCATGCCGACATGCGGTGACGATGGCACGTCCGTTCAGGTACGCAAATCAGCTTCCTGCTTGTTCCAAATTTTCAAATATTGCTTGTTTTGTTTGTTTTCCCGTTCTTGCACATGACTGCGTAACCGTCCGCTGAACGATGACACTTGCTTGACCCGGACGACACAACAGACCCTCTTTGTACCTGCTTGCTTTTGGCCAAAATGTCACTTGCTTCTTCTCTTTTTCTTCGTTGACAGTAACCTTTTCCACTGGTGTCTGTCGCGTCGGCGCACGCTGTGCTTCTGCCGCTAAGCGATTTGATAAGTACTAACGCTCGTTTCTTTGTTTCTATTGCCTGTGCCTGTGGACAGAGAGAAAACAATTCAATAGCCAATCGTGGCGCGCGTTCTCTCTTGGTCGGCAGGCACGTTGAGCTCGCACAATGACAGTTCTTCCAACGAGCGTCTAAATAGCCAGCGTCCACGCGAAGAAAGCCCTACAGACGAATTTCGACGTACTTCCAAAACGAACAAAAACAGGAATTATAAACAAGGCTGTTTGAAGCAACACCCGTCTCGTGGATATGCGGACAATATCAACACACCTGTCAAGAGTTGTGTGGTGGTTTGTGTTAGCCCTCTGCCGGCTGGGTCGGCGTCGTCAGGCTTATTGTTCTCACAGCGACGTGAACGATCTCTCATCTTCCTCTCGCCCTTCATTCTACCCTTTCCACTTGGTATGGTGACACGCACGCTTCCCGGAATGGACTGCGTGCGTAAAGAAAGCGCGGATGAACCCAAGTCGCAAGGCTATACCTTACGGGGCCGTAGCCAGCGCTGCCGCCGCGCCATTTATGGCAGCCACCAGCGTGGGTGTTCACGACCTGCGTGCTCAGGAACGAGCGTGCGGGATGGTGTCGTCGTGGCGACAGGCGAGCGCTGTGGAGCCCCCGGTTGGCATTGTCAAGGCGCAGACGGCCGACTGCCAGTGCAACCAGATCGCGCAGGGTGGCGGGGTGGCGGTGCTGACGAAAGCGCCACGTGCGCGCTGGCGGAAAGTGTCACGCGCCAAGATGCTGCTCGTTGAGGACGACCGAACGCCTTTCAGTGACCCTGAGAAATCGCTGCAGCCGCGCCTTCAGCACCACGGTAGCTACGTGCGACGCCTCGGTGCGTTGCCCACAGGGATGCCCGTGCTACGCTTCGTGTTGTACAACGACGGTTATTCGCATGGGGATATCTTACACCGCTTCGCCTACGAGGTGGGGGTGCCACCCGAGGCTGTGGAGTTGTGCACCAATCAGCCCGGCGGCTTCTTTGGGTGCACCACGCAGTTCGGTGCGTGCGTGGGTGTGACGCGTGAACAGATTGCGCACGTTTCTCGTCACTACAACCTGCACCCTCTGCTCTTTGATCCCCGCGAGTACTGTCCAGTGGACGAGTTTGCGCGGTTTGCGTCGTCACCACCGACGGCGCGGCTGCATCGTGTTGTGGTGCGCCACACGAGCGGGACGGAGGCTGATGTCCGCCGTGCACTGCAAAGCCTGATGACGAGTGGTTTTGCCAATTTCTACGGACTTGAGCACTTTGGGTGCGGCGAGGGCACACTGTTCGACATGGCTCGCTTCGCCGCGCGCGGTGAGTATTTGCGCGCCGCGGGTTGCTACCTGCAAATGCTGGCAGACACAGACCCCCTTCACCACGCTCGTTACACGGCCTATCTGAGCGCCGAACCTGACACGACCGCTGGTGTCGCGCAGCAATGGGCCCTGCAGTGCCGCGCCGCTCGCGTCCGACCTGTGGTGACACAGGTCATCGATGCACTCGCTGCGTACCAGCGCGAGCCGCGTGTTACTGGCGCCGCGGAGGCTGTGTGGCGTACTGTTCCGGTGCGAGAGGAGGCCGATCGTGCGGCAGCAAAGATGGTGTGGAACGCCATGGCCAGCCAGCGACTTTTGCTGTCCGCCGGCGACGGGGCATCTGGGGTGTCCCGCGCCTCACCAGCACTGGTGGGTGACGTTGTCGAACGCGCCGACGGTTCGCACGGTGTGCTGACGAGCGCGTCGGAGGCGGCGCATTTCACGCTGGCTGATGTGGTGCTTCCCGTACCGTTCGCCGGTACGCTGGCGTCACCAGACACACTGTTGCCGTCCATTGGAGGCTTCGACAGGGGCCTTTTCGAGGCCTTCGCCACACAACATGGGTTTCCTTTCTTGTTGGCGGAGCGTGTTGTCGAAACCGGCTGCACGTATCGGCACGTCCTCGAGGCTCCTCAGCGTCTGCAAGCATCTGTGGTACACGACCCCAACTCGCTGTTCGCACTGAAAACAGACCTTTTTCTGACGCAAGAGCACAAACAACCTGGCACCCTGACGTTTGACTTTGAGCAGCGTGCACGTCAGCCGTGTGTGTACAACGTCTCGGAACGGTTTGCCGAACGCATGCAGGGGCTGAAAGGTATCGATGGCTGTGGCACGCAGTCTGTGGCTCTCTCTTTTGTGCTCCGGGGTGATGCGTCACCGACAGTGGCACTGAGGGATGTCTTTCGCTTACGCTACGCCACTGTGCACGATCTGCACCCCTTGTAAGCCAGCTGGAGCAGAATCCGAAAGTCGGGTGTCGTTACCACGCAAGGCCACCAGCGAATGCATCCCTACCCTATCTGCGCGACGATGTGTGTGTGTGTGGGGGGTGAAATGCCTTCTGACGTTTGTTCACATAAACAACCGAATAGATGTGTGCACTTATTGTTTGGAGGAGAGACAGCGGTCTGACCGGCTCCGCACTGCGTTGCTCATCCACAGTGACGACACGCATCCGTCACAGGAAGCCTCATGTCCACGAGTGTAAACTCACCTTTCCGCGCACACCGCGAAATGGGCCTCATTGCAATTTTCATGAGCACGTGTATTTATCCTCTCTCCTTCTCGACTCGTGCCTCTTCTAGAAATCTCTGTCAACGTCATTGATTGCGTGTTTGAAACATGTCCGCCACGTTGCCTTCAAAGTCCACATTTGAACTATCGAACGTGAATGTTCAGTTGGAGACGGTAGGTGGTGTCACGTATCCCCACCACCTCTTCGGACCCAGTGTCGTTATCGCGGAAACGGCCACTGGTACCCTTCTCCTGCCGGGGAAAAACGGGGAAGTGCACTTGCGAGACGGTGTGCAGTACAGTCTGGATCAAGTGCACCCTCTGTGACTACGACTGCGACGTTGATTCCCACATGGCTTGCCTGGATTCGCTGTGAGGCACCGGCCGCCGCCCGCACAGAGGAGGGGCGTTGACACCCCGAGAGTGGAAGCTGGACCCCTTTTTGTTGTTGTGTGTGTGCGCGCACGGCTGGTAAGGTCTCGCATCATTCTCTGCGACAGAACAGCAGTGAAAACAAGACGCAGCTAGAGCCTCCCCCCTTCTGCTCGCATTTTCCTTCGTGTAGGTTCCTAGAAACGCGGGTTGGAAAAAAGAGGAAACGAAATACTGATGGCTCTTTACACTCCCTCAACCTGTGTCATCCACACCTTGTGGATGTTATGTACCATAACCTACATGTTTTCTTCTCTGTCCAATTACTCTTATCCTTCTGTGTGGTGCGCAAGCTCTTTTTGTTTACTAGACTCCCCAAACTTCTTTTTTTTTGTTTTGTTCTCTACTGTAGACTTTCCGTGCCATGGAGTGCGTCGACTCCTTCGCCTGTGCAACACACGACTATGAGATGCCAGGCAAGGGATTCTTACCGCTAAAAGCGAATGATGTCCTTCATGTAATCGAGGCCGATCCAAGTGGTTGGTGGCTAGGCAAAAACCTGTCGGGTGCGAAGGGAGTCTTTCCTTCGACGTACACGCGGCCGTTTCTCTTCCGCTACCCGTCGGAGACGGTTCAGCGAATGCTCGCCCACCTGCGACGTGCCAACGATTTTCATGTCGATCTGGTGTCAGGCGTGCCGAGGCCACTGTGCCAGGTCGAGAGCGCGCAGCACTTAGCACCACCCACCGAGCTGTCACTTGACGACATGTACACAGCGACAAATGAAAGCGTCTTGCGTCGCGAGACTGTTCGCTCAGTGGTCCGCGACCGACTAGCCCATCTCATGGATGTGGAGCATGCTGTGTACGCGGCGGCTTCCCCCTCACTGCGTAGCGGTTGCGGCGGCGCCGTGGCGTCTGGGGACTCTTCCCCAACAGCCAATACCCCGGAAATCCGTGATGAAGACGATCAGATGGAGAAGACACTTGCTCTCATTGCTGATATGCGCAGTGAGGCACTGCCATCCGGCAGGGTCCCTCTTCCGTCCGCTGCATGGTACCGCCGCTACCACCGCGTGCTGAAGGACACCACCGACCAACGTCAACAGACGAAGGCCGCGACACTACCGTGTCCACCCGCTGAATTGCAGCTGCAAGATCTACAGAAGCGTGTTGCCGTGCTTGAGGCATCCCTTGAGACCCTCGCACCTGAGCTGAAACACCGCGAACAGCAATACTTGGAGGAGCGTGAATCGCTTCGCCGAAGGATTTCCGTCCGCGATGACCTCGTCTCCCGGTACCTTGCGCACTGGGCCCAAGCAGCAGAGCAGCGCAGGGCCAACTACCTCCAAGCCAAGGCGACCAACCAGTGCACCGAGGTAGCGGCAAAGTCGGAAGAGGCACATCTACGCCAGTGCGTACAAGAGGGAAAAGAAACGTACTTGGCGCTGAGCGAAGAGTGGAAAGCGCTAAACGTGCGTGCAAAAGTACTGCGCACTCGGCTGATGGAAAAAACAGTGCTCCAAGAGCTTGAAGACCGCATTCAAAGTGCGAACGAAGCCATTGCCGCACTTCGGCGTCGTCAACGCAACACCGTTTTGCATGCGCAATGAGTGTGGTGATACCTTCACATCTCCCTTTACAGCATAGATTGAATTCATGGGTTGAATGTGTGAAACAGAGTCAAGAGCTCAAACAGCAACACGGAAAGTGCAGACTACCTGAACATGATGACGCGCGGCCCGTATGGACATCCGCACGAAGCTGTGTCGCTCTACCGTGTGCGTCCCCTTTGCCGCGCGGTGCCACAGCTGTGCACTTGCCTTTCGTCAGATACGCAGCTGGCCGGTCGTCGTCTCTCCACATCTCTCACCCCTCTCACACTCCGCCGCGCACGTACACACTGTAGCATTCTTAAGCGAACCACTTCCGCACACATACGCACGTACGAGTATCTTCTTCTTTTTTTTTCTCCCTCACGTGAATAGACGCATCAACTTTTCACGGAACAATGGGCTGTGCGTGCGGGAAAAGTATGTCCTTCGAGGACAAGCGCAACCAGTACTTGCCGGGCTGCCAGTATCTTGTCAACGAATGCTTTGGTGAGAAGATGCCGGCAAATGTGGAGATTGCAAACTTTTTCGCATCTCTGCGCATGGCGACGCGCAGCTTGCTTGGTTGCTCACCGCCCGAGGCCGACGACTTCATCGGCGAGGCCTGTGCGAACAACGGCAACGCGCAGCGGGCCTTCGGCGGTTTCCGCAAGCACCCACTCGCCGCCAAGGTGTTGCCAGACCTCAACCGTGCCAAAGCGATGGAGATGTGGGCTGTGTACGACTCGGACCACAACGGCACTCTGGACCTGAGCGAACTCACTGACCTGGTCAAGGGCTTGGGTGTTCACGGAAAACTGAAAGATCGACTTAACGCCGCGTTCAAGAAACCAGGGCAAACCGTTAGCTACGGCACGTTCGAGAAATTCTACCTGAAAGCCATTCAGATGAAGGAGTTGAGCTACGTCTTTCGGGCGGCCAGCGGCGGCAATGACACCATGACTCGCAGTCAGTTTTTGCAGTTCCTCACCGAGACACAGCATGAAAAGGCAGACGCTGCTCGCGTGGACGACATCGCCACGTCCCTGGGTTGCCTGGAGGGTGAAGGCCTTGATGAAGACCACTTCATTACATTTCTCTCCGACTTCCGCTTTTCAAGCATCGCGGACCACCAAAAGTGGGACACTGTGTTTCAGGACATGACTCAACCGATTCAGAACTACTTTATCAACTCGTCACACAACACGTATCTGACGGGCGACCAACTGAAGAGCGATTCGTCGCCAGAGATGTATCAAAAGGCCTTGCTGGACGGCTGCCGCTGTGTGGAACTGGACTGCTGGAACGGTAGTCACAATGAGCCTGTTGTCTACCATGGCTACACTGCCACCTCGAAGATTTCCTTCCGTTCGTGTATCGAAGCCATCCGCGATTACGCCTTTGTGCGCTCCGAGTACCCGGTCATTCTTTCTCTTGAGGTGCACACGAACACTGCTCAACAAACACGCATGGCCGAGATCATGGAGGAGGTGCTCGGCGACCTTCTGTTCAAGCCGCAGTGGGGTCCCGAAGAGCCGCCCACGTTTGTCTTCTCGCCCGAGAACTTGAAGAACAAGGTGCTGGTCAAGTCGAAGCGCGGCGACCACCCGTACTTCGAGCCGGGCGTGGACAAGGACGAGGATGACACGGACGAGACCGCTGCAGACGGTGCTCTTCTCAGCAACGAGGAATACCAGACGATGATCAAATCCCGCAAGAAGGAGAAGAGCGAGAAGAAGGACAAGACGTCCGAGCAGCTGTCGGCGCAGGTGAGCATCGAATCGGTTGGTTTCAAGTCGTTGGACGACTTGTCGTACCTCAGCGCCCGCCAGCCGTACCAGTGCACGTCCTTTTCCGAAGGTAAGGCGAAGGGTCTGTATGAACAGAACAAGTCTGCGTTCATCCGAATTAATGAGACGTTCCTCAGCCGCATTTACCCTGCCGGGTCGCGCTTCAACAGCAGCAACTACAACCCGCAGCCGTACTGGGAATGCGGGTGCCAAATCGTCGCGCTAAACTGGCAGACCGTGAAGTCCATTGAGTGGCGACACAACCGCGCTTTCTTCTTCAACAACGGCCGTTGCGGATATGTGCTCAAACCTCGCCACCTGCGCGCGCCGCATGACGACCAGCTCGCCGCAACCGAGCGCAGCTCCCTGCGTGTCGAGGTCATTTCTGGTTTCTGTCTCCCACAGCCGAGTGGCAAGAAGGGCGACGTCGATCCACTGGTTGCCGTGCAGGTTCTTGGTCCCAACGTGCCGTCAACAGTCAAAAAGACGCCTGTCATCAGCGACAACGGGTTTCGCCCCGTGTGGCACGGTCTCGGCTCGAACACGTTTACGTTCGAAGTGACGAACGTGGAGCTCACGTGCCTCGTTCTGCAGGTATTCGATAAGAGCAAGCAGAAGGACAGTGAAGACGCGATCGCTGAGTGCATCCTGCCGCTCTCGCTGATCCAGCGCGGATACCGCCGCGTTCCTCTGTTTGAAGTGGGTGGGCAGATGCTGACAAGCAGCTGCCTCATGATTCAATGCAGCTTCGTCTGAGCTGGTGCACCGAGGCCACTAACCATGTAGATAGTCCTCTCTTCCCCATGCTGTTCAAATATTGTCAAAGACGCCGAGTGCTTTCTTGAAAGTGACACGACGATCGGTGAATGAACCCCTCATATATGTTGCTCGTTGTCGTGTTATCTTCACCCCGAAACGAGGAAGAAGGGACAACCGCCCGTTATCCCCTCTCCAGTGTTACTGGCTACCCCTCGCGATAAAGTTGGAGCCACTCAGTCTCGGTGCGACAATTCGCGCAGAAGGCAGTCAGCGCCGTATCAACTCGTTCGTCACATTGTCCTCTCCATTCTGCTTCCCCACCTTTAATACCGCCCGGCCCGCCAAAAGATTTGGCCACCCACAACCCGCCCGAACCAAAACAAAAAACGACCGCCCCCCCCCTGCGCCGCGCGCCACCCCTCCGGCCGGGGCCACCGCCTGCCCCTGAGCCAGGCCGGAGGCACCGCCGCCAAAGAGGCAAACCGAACCCGACGCGGACGCGAGCGACGACGCAGCCTGACAACAGGACCGTGACGCTGATCATTCATCACCACGCTCAGCAGTTCGTCAACCGTGCCTATCACGAGATCGACGCCATTAAAGGACCGAAGGATCACCTACATCCTCGTGGCCATGACCCTCCTGTCGGCCGGACGAGGCGATCAGAAGCAGCTGCGCGCACAGTCCTTGACCAACTACAGGGCAAAGCACAGCCTGCCAAGCAGACGCGAACTCGGTCCTGATGCCGTCTTTGACGTGAATGGAGTCCTACACTTCCGTCTTTTTCTCAACTCCGTCCTGCCAGCCAACCAGCGCCACCGCGCTGACGATGCTGACGGAAACGTCCGTGATGGCGACGTCTACATGAAGCCGGCCAAGCCGACGATGCTGGCCACAAAAGAGAGTCGAGGTAGACTAGCTGCACTGTACGTGTGACGCGTTGAAGGGCTTCCCATGCCAACCATCCTCTACTTCAACAAGATCAAATACCGTTTCCGACTTGGCGCAGAACAAGTCAGACAGGACGGAGCTGCAAACGAAGAGGAGGGGAACTGGCAATACGCACTGACCACGGGTGAGCAACGAGCTATCTGGGGAGTCTACCTCCCCAACCGCTGGCGGACCTACGGCCCCC
>JASANP010001024.1:0-52696 GCA_030849625.1 Wallacemonas sp. TrypX
AAACAGACAAGTGTAGGGTGTCAACACAACAGGTTCAGCTGAAACACGGATATGACAGTTTCATCAGAGGGCATCCGGACGCACGCAGGCACTCTCAGGTCCTGATGTCAACGCTGGCGGCAGCGACTGAGTAGAGAGCGAAGGTAACAGTTGCACTTCTGGTGATGTACGCCTCAGAAGCGTGAAAAGGGATGTGGGAGCGGTGAGAAGGTGCTGATAATGACGAGGCGTTGCCGTCGGACTCGACCATCCAAGCTGCCCCTCAGTGCAGCGAAGTGGCGCGCTTCACTCCGTTTTCGGTTCTGTTGTGTTTGGCGTCCCACCGGTGCGGACGCCGCCTGCGCTGTCAGCAGCGAGTCTGTCTGCTGCGCGTGCCAAGTGTGCCCGTCGCTGCATGAGCCGGAGGCAATGAACGTCGCAGGGCCATTCGTGCTGGAAAGGTGCTAGTGTCCGACCACATTGAGCACGGTGTCCTTCCGTGTAAGTGTTCCAACTATTGTTCGCGAGAACTCTCACAAAAAAAAACTTTTGTTGTGAACAAGAACTGCCCAAACCCTCTGCGAATGCTGGCCGGGCAGATGAACCGGTGCGGAGATGACCTGCCCATCAACGCCTTGGCGAATGTCGAGCTGCGGTGTCACGAGCAAGGAGGTCATGGCTGCTGCTGTTGCGACGGATAATCCCACTCACAATGCCACTCGTTCTGGCTAGTCACGCGCCACTCTTGGTTGATGCCAGAAAAGCGACCAAGCGACCCACGATCATCAGCCCCAGTGTCGCTCTGACCCTGTGGTGTCTTGTCCGTTGTAATGGTGCACATAGTCTGTTCGGATTGAGCGTCGGGCGGTGGCGACAGAGGCTCGGGCGAGGCGTTCGTGGCGAATCGGTGCCGCTTGCGACCCACTCCGTCGCTCGGCACCGGTGTGGACCGAGTGGCGGAGACGGTGGCCCGCCGCCCGGCGCGGGGCAGGGTAGCACCGCTTCTTTTCTTGTCCTGTCCCCGCAGCATAAAAGCAGGTAGGCCGGTCGCTGACACCAACGACGATGTGTTTTGTGGCGCGGTGTGACGTCCCTCGGCGACCTTTGTGTCGCCCTTGGTGGCAATCAAAGTCTGTCGTGGCGGGGCAGAGACCGAGGACGCGCGGGCGGCGGCGAGGAAGTGACGTGTGCAGGCATGCAGTATTGCTGACACATGCACGCACGGTGGAGCTGCGGCGGTGGAGGCGGTGGGTACCACCACCGTCTCCGGTGCACCACAGACACCGCAAGAGAAGAGCACGACGTTGCCGCAAGAGAGAAGCAGACTCGTCACGTGGTGTGGTGCGTGTGTGTCGGTCAGAGATACCATCAGCAGCGGCAGAAGACGCCCATCACAAGCCGTGCAGGTCCGAAAAGTGGTCAAGTGCGTGTCACCGTTCGCTGAAGACTGCAGCCACCTACCCCCCGCTTCCAAGCCTTCCACGGAAACACATCGAAGGCACGCCCCCAGTAAGAGCACAGGTGTGCGTGACGGTATGGGGAGATGTGCCTCAGACTGTGGTGCAGCACGTACGTCCACTTCGCACAAGTCCAGTTGCACGTCCTCGCCGAAGAGACGCCGCTTCGTGTCGGCACGCGTCACGCAAGCGGCGGCTTTGACCCACTCCCGAAGAAAAGAGGCTGACACTCTTATCGGCACCGCAGCCTCCGCGATCAATGGTGCACTCCAGAGAGGTAGCACGGTGGGCGCATCCCATGCGTGCACATCGAACAAGGGTGACTCACACGAGTGCGGAGCGATAGCGGAGGCCTCACTGAAAACTTCCGCGCAGCTGGGGTCAAGCAGCCACCTCCAGCGACCACAAAGCCACGCCAGCTTCTGCGCACGCGAACGCTGGGACTCTGCGCTTGACAATTCTTGCTGCACGAGTGTGAGCCCGTGAAGTAGCAAAGACGACACGGTGGCAAGATATCCAGGCGAGCGATAGAGCTCCGCGCATGACTCCGGTGGGGCGATCTCAGCACCATCTGAGTCATCTGTCGAACCCTTTGGTGCCACCCCCCGTTGTCGTTGAGAGGGGTGCACAGTGTAATGGCAAAAGCCTCCACAGTGAAGAGCGCACAGCGCGGCCTTGGTGAGGTGCGCGGAGGGAGTCGTCATGGGTCGCTCTGTGGTAGTTTCTGGCACAAGCACAATCAGCGTCACACCGTTGGCGGGCTCGGTGCAGATGGCCGTCACGGTTGCGACAAGGGCGACCGCGTCACTGAAGGGAGAGGAAGTAGTTTTTGTTGCCGAGGCCAGGAGCGGGTCGTCGTCGAGCATCGTGCGACTGCTGAGGTCCAACACACAAAGTTCAGGGGACGGTCCAGTGATGGTGGGCGCGGCGGTGTCGACAAACACTTGCGTGCAGGCGTCTCTAAGTTCCGCACAGGGATCACACGAGACCTGCCGAACAAGCGCCCACCCCTCGTTCGCCGTCACGGCTTCGAAAATAGGAGTGGGGAGCCACAAGGGCAACGACTGGAAGCTGCTCGCACCCCATGACGTCGCAGCTACCGCGTCGTCGACTGACACCGGCGGTCGCACAGGTGTGATGCCGTGCCAGGCGCGCAGCCAAGGCTTCCACCAGCTTTCCAGGTCCGTCTGCAGTGCCGGGGGCCACGCGATCTGGCACAGCACAAGCAGCCATTCACACGTCTGTGCGCTGCGCTCGCCAGACGACGACGGGTCGTTTACAGCGTGTGGCAGCTTCGCACGAACGTGCGTGACCAGCCGGCGACGCGCAGCGGCCGTGGAGTGGGTTGCGGCACGCAACAAGACGATGAGGTGCTGGTGGCGTTCTTTACACTCGGTCGCCGCGTGTACGACTGTGTCGGCGAAGTGAGTGAGTCTTTTGGTGTCCCCTGGTTCGGTGTCGACGCTCTCCTTGTCGTCCACCAGCACGGGTTCCACAACAAGGCGCCACCGGGAAGACCGTGTGCCCAGCTTCACCAGGCTCTCGGCACGGCCAATCAGCCCCAAGTCGCACACGGCGCGTAACGCTCTCTCCGGAGAGGTGGCATCAACAGGATCCAGCACAAAGACCAAAAGCATGCCCGTGCCGTTGCTGCAAACAGAGTAAATCCCAAAGACACTGCCCAGCTGTCCAGCTTGGATGCAACAATGACCCCTAGAAATCTGAGAAGAAGGTAAAAGAAAAAAAAAAGGAGAGGCGCGTTAGCAAAGGAAGCGGCAGAGGAGGTGAAAGTCATAGTAAGCGGTGATGGGGATGGGGAGTTATGACGCGCGAGGTAGGGAGTGGAGAGAGAGAGAGGGAGAGATAAGAACAAACCCACAGCGGTTCGCTTGCTCATGACTCAGCACATGAATCGAAAGTGCACCTCGAGTTATTTTCCCCGCAACGACGACACCTCAGGGTCGTTCTCAACAGCTTCCACCACCACCACTTGGCGGTACTCGTTGGAGGCCAGTGCACGTGTGTACATGCTTACGAATCTCTTGGCCTCAGCTTGTACGCACGCCGCGTACGTCAGCAGCTTCGACATCAAGGACGTTTGACAAGTGGACAGTTCATCTCATACACACCAACGTGTCTTCATGCAAACAAACAAAAAAAAGTGTTCAAGGCAGCACAAGAAACAGAGAGAGAGGCAGCTTAGTTCGATAGAACTTGTCGATTTAATTCTGCGGGCCATAAGTCTCAAATCCAGTGGTGCCAGGCTCCCGTTGAACGAGCTTCGGCATGCAGCAGCGATCTGCAATTTTGGGGTACAGAAGGCAAAAGCCAGCAAACAGGACAGTGAGGCCGACGTAGATGGCAACAGAGATGCCGTAGGCGACGCCGTCAGAGACCATCGTCGTGAGCGGCGGAAAGACGCGTGGGCCGGCTTAGGCAAATGTGGTTGAGGGTGGTTAGACGCTTTGTGTGCGGCCTATTTCGTAAACGCACGCACACGGCAGCAACGATGAGGATGTGAAGGCGATACGAGGCACGTCACGGGCAGAGCCAGATGATGTGAGAAGCGCGGAAAGAGCCGAGTTGACGGGGTACGTACGTACTGTTAAGGTGCCCGCGGGGGAAAGAGAGAGGCTGTGCGAGAGGAGTGAAACGGTGAGCGAGTGAGGAGTGAGATGGATAAATCAATTGTGCCGGAGAGTTGCACATGCGCTTAGGGAGGTGCGCGAAAAAATGCGTTCTTCGCGACTTCAGCCATCGGGCTATTCGGCCGCAACACACAGGTTGCACCGGTCTGTGACCACTATCCGTACGCTACCATCGGTGGAAGATTAGGAAATAGGAATGGGAAGGAAGGCTCTCTGAGTATTTCCTCTTCTTCTTCTTTTTTTAATTGCACCTCAGCAGTACCACCGAGCAGATGTCGTAACACAGCCCAGGGGGGGGGTCTTGTCGGTAAAGGGCACACGAAAGCAATAATCGATCAGGCTGCCCCGTTCAGAGCATTCGTCAAGGCAAGCGTAGGCACCGGTCATCAGTTCTTCTTCTTTTCATTCGATGCCTTTGGGACGGAGTCGCCGGCGTCGCTCGCACACGGGTCTTCTGTCAGTGCGTAGATGACATAGCCGCTGCCGATGAGGATTGTAGAGCCCACTGCGGCGAACCCTCCGCAAAGCACGTCGTCCATCTCCAGTTTCGGTGCGATGACCTTCATACCGAGCATCAAGGCGAGGAGAGGCACCGTCAACATGAGCACACTGGTGAAGACGAAGCGAGAAAGCACGCGCGCATTGCGCCGGTCCCCCAGCTGTTGGTACAAGCTGCCCACGTCCTTTGCCTTTGCCGTCATTGGCTTCGATATTGCCTCAAGAAATTCCTTCTTCGCATCACGAGCGCCACGTACGGTGTCCCCTTGCCTCAGCTCGTCGTCAGCCTGCTGGTCGTCAGCGTCGTCGAGAGACTTGTACAAGGCGTCGTACAGGATACGGTTTTCATCGGCTTCAACATCGCGCAACAGGCGTGTTCCCGGTGTGCGGCCGGTCTGGCTGGCGCCGCTGGCGCTCGCATCGGCAGCGACACCTTGTGGACTGTTCACGATTTTGTTAGAGCCGGGCATGACGAGAGAAGAGAGAGAGCGTGGTAGCTCGGTGGGTACGACACAACAGAGTACAAGCTCTGTGGAGAGAGCGCATGGCGGGTGGTAGGGAGAGTTCAACGCAACAGCACCGAGAGATGAGCATAGGTGGGCAAGAGAAGGGGAGGAGTGTTGAGGGGATTATGGTGCGAGGTGAAGCGAAAAAAAGAGGGCTTGGTTCGTGTTACTCCCTCGTGTTTCGGCGCCCCAGTGCAGTGAAGGAAGGTGTTGCTTGACCATTGGCACACCTCGTGCGCACAGAACCGTCGACGTGGTGAGGCACACGAGAGAACCGTTTGGCAGGAAGGGAGCAGTTCGCCTTTTGCAGCTGCGGAAGCAGCAGCAGTCGGGTAGATGAGAAACACGACCCGTTTCAGGCTCAAGTGGCCGTCAGCTGCCCAGCGAAGCGGACGACTGCATCAGTCTCGCTGTAGCTGTTAACTTTGTTGTTTATTCGCAGGGGTGTTGCTGTTGTTGTTGCGTTGGCTCTGCGCAAGCAAGAACACTGGGTGTCTCACATGCCTTCGACCGGATCGGCCTCCGGCAGGTCTACAATGGCGTGGGCTAGTGGACGGCGCCGGCGGTCGTCGACGACGAGCACGTTGACGCCATCACCCTTCGTCTCTCCCTCCTGTAATTCCACGGCAATATCGCAGGGAAACGCCATGGCGGGCACAATGTAGGGAACGCGGATGAAACTCTGCGGAAGGCGATAAACTTCCGGATCACAGCGAAAAACGATTTTGAGATCAAAGAGAGGCTGTTCGCTAATGTTTTGGAGGAGCAGCTTGATCTTGAACGCAGGTCCAAGGCCTTGCACGGTCGCCACAACACGGACGCTGTCCTCGGCAGCCAAGCCAAGAAGAGCGCTGTGTTTTGTGGGAGAGAGCAGCCCAGCGCTGCTGGATCGCGCACCGGCAGGTGAGTGCGGTGAGGGAACCGCATCAGCAGCGGCGGTGGCTGGGCCCGTAGCATCCGCGCCCGCACTCGCGACAGCACTCGTCCCGTCGTCGTTGTCACTGTCCAGATCGACCTGCCCGTTTGAAATAAGCTTCAAGTAGGCCTTCGCGGCTGTGAGGCGTAAGTGGCAGAGGTCAACGTTGTAGGTGCGGTACATCTCCAGCCCGCACTTTTTCTCGCGCTCGGTCTGGACTTGGAACACGGAGCTCAAGTGGGGGACAGGAATGGGGATTTCTTGCTCTGCTGGCGGGCCCGTCTCTGTCACACCTTTGCCGCTCAGCTGGGCGTTGCGGTGCAGCAGCTCCACGACCAGTGAACCGTTCTGCAGGACCATCATCAGCACGGAGTCTTCGCGGCCGTATCGTCCGTAGCGCATCGCCGTCACCGTACCGTAAGACTGGCTCACGTGCTGCAGAACCGTCCCAACGTACACGCGGATCTCGCCGTTACTGAGCGCAACCACAACGGCGCGTTGCTCCCCAGAGACGGTGTCGTCGATGGTCACTAGATTTGTGGCGTTGGTGGGTAGCACCACGGCGTGCTGTCTCTTGCCTTTGAGGTTGTAGTAGGACAGCGTGTTGGCCATCGTCGCCACCGCGATGAGGTTATTGTAGCGCACAAACCCCACCGGCTGTGCATCTGGCTGGATGATCGACGTGTGCAGCTGACCATTCTTGACTGAGTAGATGCGGCCATCACGGCATGAAATAAAAATGCGGTAGTCCACGCGCAAACACCCGGCCACCACCACCTCCACCGGCACGCTGGGCAACGAGAACGTCAGGCTAACCGCAGTCCCGTCGTTGTTGAGTATGTACAGAAACCGGCGCTCTGTTCCGATGATGAGCGCGCCAAGATCGTGCTCCCCCTCACGATCCAGGTAGATGGAGCCCATGCAGGTGACGCAGTCAAGCTGCAAGAGCGGCTTCCCACGCACGCGAGTAACAAACGCATCTCGCTCCTCATTGTCATCCATCAGCACAAATTCCAGTGTCTGTGCTGTGACATCCATGCCCGAGTCGAGGAGCACCTCAAATCGCTGAACAGCTTGATCGATGGAAACGGTGGCGTGATCGAGTTCATCCCAGATCTTCTTCTCCTCCTCACTCACACGAACGAGGGGAATAGTGAAGCGCATGAGAGGCTCTTCGCCGTGGTACATGAACACAAAGGTGCCAGAGGCAACAGCAATGATGGGCTTCACAAACGCAGCGTCGGTGCGCATGTAAAACGATGTGATGCACACAGGCACCTGAAACAGCCGGGATTCTCGCAAGAGAGAGGTACCGCAGTACACCTTGAGTCGCTTGCTACCATCTGCAATGAGCAGGCGGTAGTCACCATCGCCTGCGATGTCAGCGGTGACAAGGCAGTTGCTGAACGCTTTGATGTTGGCCAGGTGGTCGCGGAACGCGTACAACCAGAACTTCTCAGCGCTGTCTTTCTTTGACATGGTTGCTATGCAGCCCGGGCGGTGCTACAGTGCCCGTGGACGAGTTTCCCACGCGTCGGCAACGTCTAAGCGGAAGAAGGTACCCAACGTGCACGCAAGAGGTGCACAGAAAAAAAAAAAATTGCTTCTCGCCAGTCGCGGTGGGTGTGTACGAGATTCAGGGTGCACCAGCGCGCACGTAAATGCAGGAAGGAAATGAGCGCGCGTACACGCACACAAAGCACAGAAGGACAGAAGCGGGTGTAAGTGAGGAGGCAAGGGAGAGAGATGCGTGGCATCAACGGAGTTAACAAGGCCTATCCCAGTGTACAGTACACTCACGACCGCTGGCGGGACGTCTGTAATACTGTGTAGGGTTCCTACAAAGAGCGTCAGCGGTCGGCGTTCACAGCACAAAAGAAAGGTTTGCTGTGGCTGACAACGAGATCCGTCACTGGCAACGCCCGCTGGTAGTAGGGGCAAAACAAATAGAGCAAGTGCCGGCTAAGGAAAGGAGGCGTGAACGGTTACGGGGCGCGCTCTGCTCCCCCTCACCCGCACCCCAACAAGAAAACAGCCAAGAGGCTCTTCGCTTTCGTCAGTGTTACGCTGATAGGCAGTTAGACGTATTCCCAGAAGACGGCGCTGGAGTGAACCAGAGATGTGCGAAGCTTTCACTGGAGAACAAAACCCGGTGCTCAACAGAGACTCACACCGCACAGTGAGGTGCAAGCAAAAACAAAAAAAGACAATTGAGGGGAGCCCAGATTCTCTCACAGCTGGCCCAGCGAAGGGGTGCAGATCATCTTGTTCGTCAACTGGCCGAGCAGGTAGCAGCTGGCCAGGGACGATGGGTCGGAGGGGTACGCAGGTGGCTGTGTGATGGCGGCCATGGTCGACGTGCTGGCGCAGCCATCGTGCCCTTCATCGTCAACTGCCACATCGTAGCTAACGGATCCGATCGTCATCACCATGCGGCCGCTCTTGTACACTTTGAGCTCACCAATCTTTCCGCAAGCCTGCGTGTGCGCGAGGTCAAACGGGGCGTCCGAGCTGAAGCGTGGCATCTGCGCCCACACCAGTGGCGGTGTCCCCGACGTCGGCTGTGGGGCACTATTTGGCTCGTCTGTCACTCGGGCGCGCAGCACCTCGTGGAAGCGGCGGTTGGCCGTGTACACCTGCTGTGTCTCGGCCTCCGCCTCACGGAGAAACGCCGTGCCGTCGGTCACAACAGTTGCCTCGCTGGAGGCGGCACCGCCACTGCTGTGAGATGCGGGCCCAGCATGCAACGGGATAGGGCGGTGCTGGCGTGCGTACGCCACAGCACTTTCGCCTGCGCGCGGCCCATCCGCAGCGAAGTAGCTCTCCATGGTATTCAATGGCAACGGAGGTGCGGTTGGTGGAAACTGCGAGCGGTCCACGTGCTGCATAATAGCTCGGTTGAGCCTGGCCTGCGCACTGAGATGAGAGGAGCGCGCCACACCAGGTGAACCGAGGGTCGACGACGCACCACCGCCACCGCCACCACCGGAGCTACCGCCGCCGCCGCTGTTGCCGTGCGTACCGGTCCGCCTGGATGTGGTGGTGGTGTTGGTAGGCGCCGCCTTCGACGATGCTGTTGCCGTCGCGGCGTCGCTTGCGCGGATGCGTGAGTAGTCAGACATGCCAGCGGCGGGATCGCGATAGCCGTCGGCTTGCAAAGCTTCAAGGCGTCGCAGGCGATCCTGCTGCAGCGAAGTGCTGTCGGTGAGCGAAGGTGCCGCCCCGAGTGTTGAACTCGACGCGTCCACACCCGAGGCCGACTCATTCTCCTCCTTTCGCTGCACCACAAGCTTAGGTTTGAACTTGAGTGTAGGGGCCTTGGGGGGCATGGCTACGAGGGGGAGGGCGGGAAGGTACGCTGGAGGCACGTAGCAGTAGGGAGAGCGGCAACACCACGTGTGGCTGTGTGTGTGTGTGTGTGTGTGTGTGTGTGTCACTGCGCTGCCGTACGTGTTGAGCGCACGCCTAGTATCTTCACGCAGATCACGCTGCGAGTACCGTCTTGTAGATCTGCGTGCACGGCGTGTGATTATGTGTTTGGGTGAGGGATGAAGTGGAAGGAAGAGACGGCTGTGCAGTGCAGGATATGGTGCATTAAACAGCGTAGGTCACCAGCGAGGTCGTGTTGAGTCGGGACAGGTGGGCACAGCTTCACGGTGCTTCGTTCAATTCATATCTACTCGGGCATAAAAGGGGAAAAAAAAACGCACCGGAAAGTCAGCACAGCAACCGGCCTCCCCACGAGACTGCACATCTTTGACTGTTTTGCACGCGCAGCGCAGGTGAATGCGGGCACAGGCCAAATCGGCCAAAAGCAATGGAGAAAGAGGTCTTGGAGGGGTGCGCGTTCGGTATGAAGTGACTCAGAAACAAAAACAAAAAAAGAGAGATAAGTGTCAGTCCGCAGTGTCGCTCGAAGTGTATCATGCGGCACGTGAACCGCCTGACGGGCTCCCTAGTGTTCGGTCACGCTCGCAATAGCGTCTGATCGTGCAGGTTCTATCGCGCACCCTCCTTCACTTCTTCTCACTCACAGCGTCAGATCCCCATCGAAGGAGCTGAAGCCAGCGAGGAGAAAAATAGGGTAAAAGGGCTTGAGCCGAATAGTGTTGCACCAGTTCCACGCGCTCGTCAGGCGTCCATCGATGCAGCTTCCGGCGTCGTCCATGTTGTCGCCACCACTGCCGTCAAAGCCGTGACGGAAGAAGTCGCGCAGAATCGCGCGCTTGGCCGCGTCAGGGCTCCCCCAGACGCCCTTGAGGTACTTGAGGTGCGCAGAGGACTCTGCCATCTTGTCAATGTGCGCCAGGCACCGTAGGAGCGGGATAAGAATGCGAGAGACCTGCCCATACTTGTCGATGAAGTGAAACGCGTTCGGCACTTGGTTGTCGCCGAGGTGGATGCGCTCAGAGCCGACCCACTCACCCAGTTCCTGTTTGGTCTCTTGCAACACGTCTGAGATGGCGCGATACAAGTTGGGAGCTTTTTGCACACGTTGGAGCCCTTGGCCTGTCTGCCGCAGCTCGTACTTCTCATCCGGGTTCAGCATATCTTCCTCGGCAATCGTCCACAGCGCATACATTTGCCGGCAAATGTTCTTCCACAAGGTGAGGCTCTGCAGTACAAACATGTACTGGCGGTAGTGGTCGTGTGTGAGCCGGCTGCCGTCCGTGCCCTCCTCGATCGACAGGCTAGTTGTCGCGTCGCAAGAGTCCGGTGAAAAGTACGTCTTGAGCAGCTCAAGCAGCTCCTCTGTTGACCTGACGTTGTCGTTTGAGTAGCAATTGGCGTCGTTCAAACTGCGCACTGCGACTTCCACCGCGTCCGCGCTGACGTTGAGCTTGCTGGCGTACCCCTTCACCAGTTCATCCACCGCAAGGTCCTTTGCGCGCAGGCATTTGTTTAGCACGTTCCGCTTCTTGAGCAGTGGCACGGGCGTGATGCAGTGCGGCAGTCGGCCATCTGTGAGCACGGCCTCAATCTTCTTTTCCCGGCAATAACGACCAACTGTCAGCAACTCACTCGCTGGCGAGAACCCCAAGGCCTCGCGAGCGCTCGCGTTCTGCACCGCGTCTTGCACCATGTAGAGAAATTTCACATAATCCGTGCGCAGCAGGTCCGGATTCATGATCTTGTATCGCCGACACGTCTCGATCGCGGAGCGAATGCTGTCTGCGTACGGAGTAAATTCGCGATCCTCCAGCAACTTCGCCGCCTTACGGACATCCAGGCCTACAATGAGGCCCGTCAGGGCGTTGGTAAGCTCCTTAACAATCACGGCATCCCTGTTGCGCTTCAACGCTGCCGCACTGTCGACCTTGTCGGTGTAGCAGGAAGCGAGAATGATGCCGCGCATCAAACGCTGAATTTTTCGCTCCGTTGTGCTGAGGCGCAGGGGGATGAAATCGGCGTGATCGATGGGCTCTGTGAGCAACTCGTACTCGCCATCAAATGACGCCGTCTCCTTGCGGCGGCAGCCAAAGCCAAACAAACTCATGAAATTTTCTGTACACCTACAAGCAGAAAGGACTAAGCGTTGTCAGCAGCACACCCCTCTTGCGTGTGTGCGGGCGTTTGTGTATCTGGTGTGATGTGATAACTGAGTCAAGGAAAAACCGAGAGGAGGAATAAAGGAATGAGGGGAACTGTTGAAAGAAAGCAACGAACAAAAAGGGAAAACAGCTGTGCAATACACCGCCCGGTACTCGGACAATCGCACGTGCGCGTGTGCGACGATTGTGAGACTTCCTCTGTTCAGCAGCCCAGCCGGCTCCTCAGCAGACGGCGTGAGCGCGACAACGAGCAGTGGTGGTAGATGACGGGGTGTGTGTCCATTCTCTCGGAGATAGTGTCAAGTTAGCCCGCTTTGCGCAGCGCACAGCAACTGCAAAGCTTCAACAAGGAAAAACGCGGGACGGCAAAGAGAGTGCTAAGACAGTCAACGGCATCAGCATACACCCTGCGGCGTTTAAGAATAACAGTGTATGCATGTGTGTGTGTTACGGTACAATCACGTGCCCCACACTACGTCAATGAAAGGCGGTGCGAGGAACGGCACCGCCACCAAAAGTTACGCAGCCACAAAAAAAAAATACAGAAAAAAAGCAAGCAACAGAGGATTTTGTGATTTCCGATAAAGGAGCTTCCGACACAGCGGCGCGCCCACGCGGTCGCCACCCCGTCATCACGTAGACATCATGAGGCGGCGCACCAGGCCTCCCGCGACGGTTTCCCCTTCCTGCTGAAGCACAAAGCGACCGAGCGCGCGGCAGTTGTCAGCCGCTTCCACAGCAATTTTGGTCTCGCAGCGAAACACGACGAGCGCCTGTGACGAGGGTGGCACGCACTTGACCATCCCTTTGGACCACTCGCCCGTTTTCAAGTTCATCTTCGACACGAGAAGGGTCACTTTCACCGGTACGGTGAGTGCATGCACCACCATGGTAAAGCCGGCGCCAGGCAGGATCGACTTGGTCAGTCCTGGAAATGTCTGGATGTGAGCCTCAAAGTCTGTGCCGGATGCTATGGGTGGTTGGTTGGCCGCGCCGCCGACGCAGCCCGGGTAGAGACCCGTCAGGGCAGAGTTGGTGCTGATCTCAACCGTGTCGCCGGCAAACGCAACGTCCACCTTGCCGCCAACAGTAGGCTTGTTGATGGTGCGCACAGCGACCTTGACGTTCGCAGGCACGAAAAGCAGTTCACTGCCGGCGAATAGCCTACCACTCTCCACCTTGCAGTACAGGATGTTGTTGTCGACGTCCTGCAGGCTCAGGCGCAGCGGCGCGTCCAGCAGCCGCGTCTCGAGTGGGCAGCTGTCCAGCAGTTCAACCAGTGTCGGTCCGTCGTACCACGGTGTTGACTGCTTGTCCAGTTGGCTCATGTTTGTTCCTCGCATTGCCGCAATCGGTACGCACCCACGCACCAGATCGTCGCGCATGTGCATTTGCTTGAGGAGGAAATTAAGCTCTCTGACGACATCGTCAAACCGTTCCTTGTCGTAGTCCACGGAGTCCATCTTGTTGACCGCGACGACAATCGATCCCACGCCGAGTGTTTTGAGCACGAGTAGGTGATCCCGCGTACCGTGAGCCACACCCGTCTCGAACTCGCCCTTCGCAGCGGATACCACTAACAGCGCCGCATCAGCCTGTGTCGCGCTGCTAATCATGTTGAGAACAAAGTCCTTGTGGCCCGGGGCATCAAGGATGTGAATACGGCGGTGCTCCGTTTCAAAGCAGAAGGAGCCAGAATCGATTGTCACACCGCGGCGCCGCTCCTCCTCCGACTGGTCCAGTACCCAAGCGTACTTGAACGACTCCTTGTGCTCACCGCGACCCAGACGGGCATTCTTCTCGACCTCTGAAACGGAGATCTTGCCCAGCAGCACTAGCAACTGGCCCAGTGTGGTGCTCTTACCGTGATCCACGTGGCCCGCGATAACGAAGGTGCAATCCGGCTTTGTCATATCGGGCATAACCGTGACATCGCAGTGGCGCGCCTTTTCCGAGCGTTGCGAATTGCCGCCCATACGTCGGCTATCTTGAGCGGCAGATGTCGTTTCGCCCATGCTCTCTTCACGGTCAGAGCCCTGCTCCACCACGTCGTGCTTGGTTGCGACTTTGAGTGTTCGAGCGCCACCGCCGCTAGTCTGCGCAAGCTTCTGCTTGGCGGAGTCACGCTCGGCCAGAAGGCGGTTTATCGCCGAGGGCAGCTCGTAATTCTGCGCACGCAACGCAGAGACGGCCTCCTCCTCGGAAAGAGGAATTTCCCGTGGTGCGTTGGTCTTCCACATGGCGTGCAGGTCCGCCATGACGGTGTCCAAGAGATCGTAATCGGCGTCGGCATCGGGGTGTATTGTTCTGTACTTGCTCGGCACGGCACGAGAAGCAGCCGCCGGCGCCGCGACGGCGGCCTCCTCCTCCGGATACTCCTCGTCGTAGTACTCTTCGTCGTAGTAGTCCTCGTCGTAGTCGTCATCGTCTTCCTCGTCCATATGCGCCAGTTCGGCGTAAAATTTGTTGTGCCTGTTCATGATGACTCAAGTGTCGATTACGGAACAGGTACGAACGGCTACTAGAGACTACATGCAAGGCACAAGTGCCGTTGACGTATTCACTGCCGTGGCTGTGGGTTTTTTCTTTTTTTTTTACGTGTTGTGTTGGTCTGGGAGAAAAAGACCAATGACAGGTACTGTTTCGACAAGCAAAGGAGAAGCAAGAAGAAAAAAGGGAGAGAGAGAGAGAAGTGAATGGCAGAGCGAGTCGGTGAGGATCATGCAGACGAACGTGACAGTCCCGGTGCGCCGGAAGGCACAGGGCAGGTCACCCGCAATCTGGGCGTCGGTTCAGAATACTCGTTGAATAGCGCGCCACACTGACGCAAGCACATGGATGGGAAAAAAAGGGGGTGCGGTCCCTTCGTGGTCAAAGTTCCGTCGTCACGTGACAATGAGTAAGGCCAACAGGTAAGAAACAGTTGGTGTTGTTGTCGTTTTGTCGTGGTTGAGTCGCAGCAGCAGCGGTAGTAGAAACTCTGTGTCCAGAAACCGCAATCTAAGCAAGCAGATGGCATCCAGCAAGCACGCAAGACAAAAGAGCAAGAAGGTATTGAAGCCGGTGATGGCGCGCCGTAACAAGGTCATGTAGCTTGGCACGTCAAGGGAAGCTGTGTTCACACCCGCAATGTAGGAAACGGCCAGTTGCCACTGAGGAGAGCAGCGAACAACAAGTTGAGCAGCGTGCCTACAAAACATCCACGTCGACAGGAAGGATCGAAAAAGAAGAGCTACATGGCGCTACGTGGCGTCGTCGTGAAGACATTCACGCAGACGGGTTGTAGTGACTGCTCGAGTAGTACACTTCCGCCTTGCCGAAGGTGCTGCCGGCGCCATAGGACGAGAAGAGTCTGGCACCGCTCGCGTCATCAGCGGCATCGGTACTTTGTGGAGACGTGGCGTATACGTTGGTGGTGTTCCCGCCCCACAGAGACGCGGGTGCCGCTACGTATTCCTCGGGCTGCTGAGCCGTGTAGCGGTGCTTCACGTCCAGCAGCGCACGCTGCGTGAAGGTGAGGCCGGACTGAATGTCCCGAACCTCGTCCATGCTAAGGGCGCCGCGCTTTCGCATGACGTTCGTGATTCCCACAGCGGCCTGGACACACGCATTGGTGGCCCACCACCCACCGCGGTGAACGAGGTAGTTGCTGCTCGTGACTGACTTCACGGCCGTCGCGGCGCTTTCAATGAACGGTGCGAAGGCTCTGTCATAAAGCTCCTGTTGTGTGAACGGTGGTGCGAGCACCAGCAGGAAAACGACGATGATCTTCGCCTCGGTGAACAACGGAATCGCATCTGCACCGAGAGCGGAGACTGCCGCGATGGACATGATCATGATCCACAGTTTGAGCGCACGGATGTCGAGGCGCACTCGGCCAGGACGACCTTTCGAGTCCGTGGTGCGCACGCGTTGCTGCAGGGCAATATTGGTTGCGTACAACAGCGCAGCGTGAAACACAGTGCTGCAGATCACATCCCTGAGGAAGCCCAACATCGTCAGGCGTGCTACCAGTCTGGGGCGTCAAAATGGTTGCCAACACTATCAGGTGCAAGGCCAGCTGACGCACGGCAGAGGCAACGCTGAAGGGAGGAAAAGTAGCTATGGACCGTGACTCAAGTTTTAGTAGGCACAATGCCTTACGCTAAAAAAAAAAAAGAGAGAGAGAAGAAGGATGAGAATGTGTTTGGGGTAAGAGGTCCCACGCCGTGCAGCATTACCCCGCACTGCCGGATGGGGGTCTGCCAGCGTGCGCGTGATTGCAGAAGCACCACCAAGGGAAGAATGCGCCACGCGGTCGGCCGTGGTGCAGCGACCTCGTGTCTCGAGGCTGCTGAGTGTCAAAGGATGCTGTGAAAGGATGCAACAACGCCGCCGGTGCCACTCACCACAGTGAGCAACTATCCGCGTCGGTGACAACCACGATGTGAGGTCACGAGCGCAGACCATGCCTCGTGAGTGACTCTCCACCCGCGTGCGCGCATGTGCGCGAGTGTGCGTGTTCTGCTTTGGTGAAAGGGGGAAACAGCTGTGTTAAAGGTTTGCATACGCTGATTACCGCGTCCATGCGTTTTGCGTCAAAGTGGTGTGCTGGTGAGCACAGCACGCTTTTCCTGTCTTTTTTTTTCAATCTGTTCCGCGTCAAGGTTCACCGACTCTGCTGGTTTAGTTTTCTCTTTTCTCATGTCCAGGAGAGGAAATAAGTAAAGAAAAAAAAGAATGTTAGAGAAACAACGTGCAGTTCGTGCTTTTCATCTAGCGAGGACGCCAAGTGCGGAATTTGGATCCACACTAGATGTCAGCCAGCTTCTCCCTGCGTTGCACCAAGATGTGTCGTGTGGTTCACACTCAGCCCCGGAGGCAAAAAGTGAAGAAGCGAAGAAGCCACTGGTGCGAAAGAGATGCAACACAACGACGTGGGGGAGGCACTTGCAGGCGTGTCGAGAACAAAAAGCAAAACAGAAAAAACGGAAAGACGCACGCTGAAAACAACATACTAGAACGCCGTAAGAGGATGATTGTCACCCAACCTCATCCAATGGCCTTTTGCATGGCTGTGGCTGTTTCACGGTTGTTGCCGAGACTTTTTTTCTTTCTGGTTTTTGTTATTGAATTTTTAGAAGGGTAAAAATATAAATCACTGTGAATTTTGCCAGTCCCAGCGCCGCAGAACCCCGGCCCTGCACTCGGCAAAGCCGCGGACAGGAAGCGGGAACTGCTCGCGGACACGCGCACACGCAATTCACGTTGCGGCACATTCTCAGTACACTTTGTGTGTGGTTTTCTGTTTTGCAGTTTAGCGGGGGCACACAATAATGCTCTTTCTTTACTTCGTTTTCTTTCATCTTTGAGATGTCTGAAAAGAACAAGGAAGGCTCACACCCAAGGTGACAAACAGAAGTTTGCGGGTGCTTGCACATGTGTGCAGGCGTGTTTCTGCGTGCGTGTGGCGGGAGGTGAGGTATGTACGGGTCCACTGTGAAACAAGAACCAGTACAACTCATTCACAAACGCTTATGTACTCGCACTTCCGCCCCTGTGTCGCGTTGCTCCACAGACAAGCACAACCGCGGCTCAGTGGACGCAGTACGTCGAACACAAGGATGGAGTAAAAAAGAAAAAAAGAGTACGCAGCTAAAGTGAACTCACGGTGACAGCACACGAGAAAAAGGGAAATCAAATAAAAACACTGAACGCTCCCGGACTACAACAAGCAAAGAAGGAACAAAAGTGGACAATTGTTTTTCCTTAAGAAAAGTGCCAAAACTAAAAAAAGAAAAAGGAATGGAAAAGAAGGGAGAACAGGGAGAGAAAAAGCACAGACGGCGAGCTGGTAAAGGAGAGCGACATGAGCTGCGGGCAGAGGTGTGGGCTTATGTGTCAGTCAGCGGGTGAGAGACTAGGTCTCACTACTTCTCCATGATTTATCAGTGCCATCGTTGCTTGTTCTCCTGCCTCCACGGCAAGTCATGCAGACTCCGCGCTGAGCTGGTTCGCACTTAAGAGCTCATGTGGCGGTTGAGCACCTCCTGGGCCTCAGTGATCTTGCTGTCAAGGACGGGCGGGTTGTCGAGCATGTGGACAATCTCGCTGTTCTCCATCTCGAGCAGCATACCAGTGATCTTGGCAGCGGCGGAGGGGTGGCTGCGCACAATGTAGTTGTACAGGCGCTCGCCGAGGATGTTCTTCTGCTGGTCGTGGGGCATGCCGCTGATGAGGGCAGACAGGTTCTGGCCGTTGCCCATATCGGTGCGGGCGGGGCCGACGGAAGACATGGGAGGCTTCTGTGCCATGGGCGGGCGCTGAGCGCGCACCTGGCCCATGGGAGTGGGACCCATCGGGCGCATGGGGCCGGGCATCATGCCGCCCATCTGCATCATCGGCATGCGCTGTCCCATCATCGGCATGTTGTTGAACATCTGGGGGTTCATGAAGCCCATCGGCGGCATGTTGCCGCCCATGGGGCCGCCCATGGGGCCGCCAGGCTGGCGCATGCGGTACTGCTTCGTGCGCTCCTCGAGGTTCGCGCGGCGGGCATCCTTGCGGAGCGCGTACGTGACGAACAGGGGACGGGGGCACAGGAAGGTGCTGCCGTTGAGCTCGCTAATGGCCTGGGTGGCGGCGCTCTGGTCCTTCATGGACACGAAACCGAAGCAGCGGGAGAGGCCAGTCTCCTTGTCCTTCATGACAGTGACGGAGACGGTCTCACCGTAGCGGCTGAAGAGCTCCTTCAGGCGGTCGCTCGTGATGGTGTCATCGAAGCCCTTCACATACAGGTTGGGGTACTTGGCGAACTGCTGGGCACGCTCGCGACGAGCACGTTCGCGCTCGCGCATGCGCTCCTCGCGGGAGCGGAAGCGGCTGACCTCGAGGTTGACGCCCTCCTTGGCGATCTCGCACGGCTTATCGTTCAGCTCCTCCACGGCCTTGGCGGCAGACTCGTGGTTGGCGTACGCGACGTAACCGAAGCCAACATCCGTGCGGGCAATGCCACTGACGTCACGCACCTTGGCAGACGTCACCTCACCGAACTTGCTGAAGAACTCCTTCAGCTTCTCGTCGGTGATGCTCAGGTCGAGGTTGTTCACGTACAGGTTGGTGAACTGCTTCAGGATCTCGTCGCGGTGCTGAGCCTGGTAGCGCTCAACCACGATGGCCTGGCCGTCCACTTCCATGCCGTTCATCTCCTTCACAGCCTCCGCGGCGGACTCCTCGCGCTCAAAGGAGATGCGAGCGTAGCCGCGAGACTCGCCCTTCTCGTCGCACGCCAGCGTGATAGCGGTGAGGCGGCCGAACTTGGAGAACATCTCCTTCAGGCTGTAGGTGTCAACGCTGCTCGGCAGCTTCTTGACGACGATGTTGTTCACACCCGAGCGGCGCTTCGAGGGGTCACGCTGGATCTTCGCGATGCGAAGGAAGCGGGAGCCCAGCTTCACGCCTGCGTGGTCGAGCGCCTTCTCGGCATCCGCGGGGTCCTGGAAGTTCACGTAGCCGTAGCCGAGGGACTTCTGGGTAGTGGAGTCCACGCACACGCGCACGGAAGCGACGGGGCCAACACGGACAAAGTAGTCGTAGAGCTTCTGCTCGTTCAGGTTGGGGTCAAGACCGCCGACCCAGATGGAGGGATTGGGACCAGTGAAAGCCATTTTTTCGGAAGTGTGTGTGCGTGTGTTGTGGTGGTGCAAACTTTCCGATTTCCTGCGGGACAAGTTACTTTTTTATATTGGTTTTTGGGGATTATTTGTTTTCGATTTTTTTTTTGGGTTTTTATTTTCAAAGCTGAGGTGTGGCATAAAATGTAAAGAAAAAAGCACGGAAGGGTGAAAAAAAAAGGGGCAGCAGCGCAGAGCAATTGGTGGAGAGGGGAGAGTGGGGTGAGATGAAAATGAGTTCGTGCATGATACTGGTGCGTCGTCACAGAACGCGTGCACTCACCGCAAAAACGCGTTCCACTGGTGAGCCGCCATTGGACCTGCGCGCGGGTCACCTCTCGGCGGGACAGCACAAAAGTTCACGTCGCCAGTTCCAGTGCAATCTATTCGGCAGAAACAGGTGGTGATTCAGAAGGCGCGGAAAGACGCCACGAAAAAAAAGAGGTGGTGGGTGTAAGTGTGCCACAGCGTGTGGCAGCGGAGAGAGAGAGGCAGGTGCCGCACTATACATGCACGTCTTAGCGCGCCGCAGCAGCCAGTCGAGTCTGATGCATAGAGAGGGAGAGAAAAAAACAAGGGGGTGAACGAGTGGAATGAAACATCATGGCGAGTGTCGTGGGGTTGTAGCACGGTCGTCGCTGTACAGTAAAAAAGAAAAACAGAGGCGTAATAGTATAAAGCATATCGCGTACTCGGGAGAGAAGTCCACAAGAACGACGAGGGAACAAACAAGTCAAGTGTACTCCAGTTGGCTGCAAAATAAATAAAAAACACTGTGAGCAGCCAAAGAACAAAAACAAAAGAGCGAAAAAAAAATCAAACACGGTAAAGAAGAAAAACGAGCTTCAGTGCAGACTGTCGGGTGCAGGGAGACACAGACGAGGCACGTACACGTTCTGAGAGTATGGGGATGGGTCACCACATGTTTCACTCACACCCGTACTACTGCCGACAGAGCCGAAAGAAGTCGAGGACAGCTCCGTCGCGGAGACAGGGTCGTCCTGACCACGGAGCGGCGCAGTGTGAGCCGGTCGTCCTAGGCCGGGCGGTACGCTTGCGTGTCGAATCTTTAAAGCCGGTGCCTTGCGTTTGCTTTTCTTCAAGGGTGCCACATCGACTGAGCCAGAGGCACCGGCAGGCACGGCGTGCGGCACTGTCGCGCCAAAGGTGAGGGATGACGTTGACGTGTCAGAGGAGGTGCGACGGGCAGGATCGCGTGACCGAGGTTGTGACGGTCCTGCGACAGGTGGCTCGGCGACAGCGTGCAAGGTGGGTCGCTTGTGGGCCGACGGAGCCGTCTTCAGACGTGCTGGCTTGCGGACGGGTTGCGTGGACGGCGAGCCGCCGCGCCTGGCCTCCAGCTGGCCCTCGTAGGGGCTCGTCACATTGCCCGACGACGGCTCCGCTCGGGAAGGACTACCTGAGCCGTTGACCGTCTGGTCCGACGGGCTTCCCGAGATGACTGGGCGAGAGTGCGCGGCGCGGCCGGGGAGAGAGCTTGATGCGCGGCACGCAGCCGCGACAGCCCGTTCGTGAGCGGGACTCTTCGTCACGGGCACCGTCGATGGACGCAGTGCGGCGGAGCGCTTGGCGGCGGCGTGTGTTGCAGTGGGCCCACCAAGGCAGACGCTGCCCGGCCGCAGCAGCGAGACCTTTGCCGGGCCGCGAGACGGCACTGTGCCATCCGCCGCGGATGAGGACGACGTCAGCGGTCCCTTGCGAGGTGCTACGCTTCCTTGGGCCTTGGTCGCCGCACGCCGTGTGGCGAGGGGCGCTGGCCTAGCGCCGGTGGGGCTGGCCAGGTCGAGTCGCCGACGATGGGGCTGCGGAGGGTTGGCTGTCGCGGGACGCGCTCGGCGCATAGAACGTGAGTCCACCGAGCCACATCGTGACGGCGGTCGCGACGGCGGCAACGAGGTGGCGTTCAGGCCTCGCCGTCGAAGTTCGGCCTGCTGGTACGCCTCCAGCAGCTGCTGCTCGTAGTCCATCCGTTCCACAAAGTGATTTACCTCGGCGGGTGTGGAAGGAGGCCGCTGGAGAGGTGGTGGCGGTGCGACTCGTGCGGCCGGTGCGCCACCCTCCCCACGCCCACAGCTAGACGAACGAGTCGTGCGTGTGGTGGGGTGGTGCCCGGATGGGTGTGGTCGCGATGCGCCGGAGGATGTTGCGGCCATGCGTGCGTGCGACACCGATGGCGCCCGCGCCGTCGCTTCGTGTTTTTTAGTCGCCGCGGTGGCAGCGACGGCCGGCGCACTGCGGACGGTGGTGAACACGACGCGCGGTGGTCTTTGCCGAACACCAGTTGGAGGTGATTGCGCTGGTGTGCGGGTGAGCACGCGAGGCGTGTCCGTCCGCACAGAACGCTTCTTTGGCGTCTCCATGACAACGACAGGGATACGAAGTACGCTGTTGTGTAGACAGTGACTGAGGCACACGTGACACTAGGAAAACCGCGTTTTTCGCACTAGAACAAAAAGAGAACACAAAAAAAAAAGGTAAATAAGAAGGTGGCTAGTGTGCGAGGGAAGTGCGTGAATAGGAGAAGACAGAAGACTAATGATAAAATGTACGGGTAAGTTCAGCCGAAATAACGCAAAGCAACTCGGGGCGACGACGTGCACAACAGTGTCAGTCGCGGGAGAAGGGGCTTCCCAGTTAACCGAAATGAAGCGGCCGGCTGGAAATGGAGAGGATACCCGCGTGGAGGCACGATACTTGTTATATCACATATCTGTGCCTGCTTGTGTGTGTACGTGTGTATGTGTGTGTGTGTGTGTTGTGTGCGTGTCATGCCTCACCGACTTGGCGGTGCATGAAGAAAAACGAGAGGAGGTGCGGACTTTCACGCCTGGTAGGTGAGCGGTGCGGCGCACGGGAGCAAGCGCAGCGCCTCATTGCACGAGCAATGCATTGCCCAGCCCTTGTAAATCTCTTCGAGACCGGCATAGGCTGCCTCTCGGACCGCCTTCGCTTCCGGGTGCCGTCCAAGGTAGTGGTCCTGGGCCTCCGTGTCGGGCATGGACAGGTGCATGACAAAGTACACGCGTCCGCTGTCGAAGAGTGGGCCGCTGTTGAGGGCAAAGAAGAGCGAGTGGTAGGCAGGGAAACACACCCGTCCGTCGTCGGCACCGGCAATTTGGAAGACGATGGTTTGGAACAGTCGTCGCTCCTGCTGGTCACGTGCCACCGGGTCGCTCGAGAGCCGAGAGCCCGGAAACACAAAGTTAAGCACCCACGGCGCAATGCCGGTGCGCGCGCTGGCGTCATCCTGTGCCGTCAGCGGAGTGATACGGTTGTGGCGCCAGTGCACGCGGCCTTCACGTGTCGTGTTGTTCGTGACAACGACCAGCGTGGCGGGGTAGCGCTGCGCCTCAAGGGCCTTCCGGATCGCGAGTGCCAGCACATAACAGCCGCAGCGCTTCAAGAAGACGTAGTCAATCGAGGGTCGCGCTTCGTTCGACTCCGTGACCGCCACGGCTTCCCCTTGACGCGGGGTCACGTCCTGATCCAGCGTTGTCGCTGTGGTATCGTAGTGGAAGAAGAACGGTGCCTGGCCGCTCACGGGCTCCGCGCGGCTGTCGTACACGCACGCAGTGGCGGTGGCGGCCTGACTGACCGTCCCTCGACCGCCTGAAGGAAGCGGCGTCGGCGACGAAGTCGACCCAACGGTACCTGTTGATGGCGCCGCGGGTGGTGGTGCGGTGCGCGGCGGCTCGTTGTGCCGGTCCGAAAGCAGTAGTGACTGCAGCATACCACGCCACCCTGACGTGCTTCGGCGGCGGTGCGGTTCCTGGGACGCGGCGTTCGATGAGGTACCTACGTTGGCGGCAACAGACGGTTCGGTGGGCACGGCAGCGTTGGTGGATGATGGAGTACTGCGAGCATCTGCGGTTGCGCTGCTGGTCAGCGGTGTGGGGAGAGGATTCGGCGAAGGGGGTTTCGCCTGCCGCGAAGACAAGACGGAAGACAGGCGGCCGGACACAGGGAGAGCTCCCTCCGTTGTGTCGCGTTTTGTGACGGTGGGGCGACCAGACGAGGCCGCGGGGCCACGGGCAACAGATACATTGCCCTCTGAGGGGTTCCTGCGTTTGGCGGCGCTGCCTGGGGTCGCTGGCCTGGACGCATCGAGGTAAGACGGTCGATGGCTTACGGTGGCGGAGGCGTTGCCTACAGAAAGTTCAGCGATAGTCGGAGGCGGTCGAAGAAGCGGTGCCGCGTCGTACACCCGCTCAGCGTGGAGGCAGCTGCTGAAGAGAAGAGAGCTGCGACCGTACATGCTCCAGCAGGCGCGTTGCAGTAGCCAGGTGAAGTGGCAGCGGGTGGGAAATAACGGCGTGTAGACCTCTCGACGAGTGCCGACAACGGCGGCAGCTGTGGATGACACGCCAGTTTCCGCCCCGGCGGACCGGGAAGACGCCACGCTTGCGGAGTCATCCGCCGACGACGCCTGAAACTCTTCGGAGATCTGCGTCGGGACGCGCGGCGTTTCACGGCCGCGCTCGCCGTCAGCAGCCGATGCAGCAGAGGTGTCCACGGTGGTGCTCGCTTGTGCTGGCGCCGCTGTCATGTTTGAGGTGTCAAAGAACATGTGCTCGATGACCGCACCTTGATCTTCACTGCAGGTGGAGTTGAACGTGGCGCACTCGTTGGCGAACTCTGCGTCAAAGAGCTTAAATGACGCCCACAAATCCTGCAGCCGAGCTACCTCGCACTGTAAACGGTAGTTGGTGTAGAGCTGCTGCACACACACATTCACGTCGATATAGCATGAAGACCACACAAACAACTGCGCCACAGCCTCAAGCAGGCGGAGACGCAACGACATGACAGCGTGAAGCTGAAACACCAAGTACGCTTCGAGCGGCAGCTCACGCGCCACAACGCGGAACAGCAGCTCCTGTGTCATCTCCTGCTGACTTGCGATCCATTCGCGTCGGGCGGGCGTCAGCACGCACTTCCAGTTGACGGCGTACAGGTGGGGTGGTGAACAGTGATGCACAAATGTCGAACTGTGACGGTCGTCGCGGGATGGTGTGCGGCCAGCCTCATTGCCGTCTTGTTCAGGCGGACGGTAAAGCCCAGTGCTGACGGTGCCACGAGGGAAGCTGTAGTGCCGGCCAAACAATTCATCCCACAGCTCCAAAAAGCCGCGCATGAACTGAAGATACGCTTGCATGTACACGGTGAGCTCACACTGGGCATCCAGCTTTGCGTGGTAGTCCAGCAGGGAAGAGCTGCTGCCTGCGCTGCCAATCTCCACAGTCGACATTGCAGCGCCGAAGGACACATTTACGTGCCGCGCAGACGCGCTGGCCGTGGACTGTTCACGGGTGTGTGCGATGCGGCTGAGCTCGCCTTCCAGCGTGGCCGCGCTGTGTGCCATCTCTTCTGAGAGACCGTGGATGCCCTGTGAAAAGGTCGCTGTGACCGAGGCGACGGAGAGAACGGCGCGGAGGTTGACGCCGTCGTCAGTGTGTCGCAGCGACGGCAGCGCACCGTTCAGTGTGTCGAGACCGTGAAACGAGCCAAAGGCACTCATAGCCACGGCCCGAAGGCACGCCATAAGCACCGCCGCCGAGTCACATGCGCGAATCTCCTCAAGGATTCTGCGGTGCGCCTCCAAGTCACCGAAATTTGTCATTTCACCGTCACCGCACGCTGTGGACAGTAGCTGACGAACAAAAAAAAGGTGAAGAGAAGAGAAGCACGCAGAAATTCACGTGTGCGCTAACGGTTGCCGTTTCTGGACTGATAGAATTATCAAGTTGAGTAACGTCGGGAAGGCAGGACGGATGAGAGGGGAGAAACAGATGTGGAAGTGCGTGGCGACGTGTGAGTGTGTGTGTGTGTCCGTGTCTGCATCAGAGGGGGTTTGGACAGAACGCGTGGGAAGCTGACAGGCGGCGAACGGAAGGGTGGGCACGGCAGAGAGAAAGGTCGAATATGTAGAGTTGCCTTGACCGTTATTGACGACACGAGAGGTGAAACGGAAGTGGTGTGGCTACGTTTTAAGCACGTACACACACACATACACACACGCACACACAGAGAAAAAGAGACAGCAGACGATAACGAAACAATCGAGGTCAACGGCCGGGGAGGCAAGTGGTGCCTTTTCCTTTCATTTCTCTCATCCGCACCCATGTGGATGAAAGACCCTGACAATGTGGTCGGGGCAACGCCGCGCCGTGTTTTTTGGCGCCTGCGTTCGTACGCATTTGTGTCAATGCGCTAACGAACATGTGCAGCGACTCTGCCACGAATCAAAGCTTGCCGGAATCAGTTTCTTTGCCAGTGGGAGGCTGAGGAAGAGGCGTGCCCGAAGACGCCTGCTCTTGCACGTGCTTCAGATACGGGCGTGTGGCCACGAGCGTGTCGAAGATGGCCTTCGCCCACGGGTGACTTATCGTTCTACCGGAGTTGAAGAAGGATTCTAGGTTTTTCCCCTTGTTAAGTGTTTCGTAGCCGTGCGCCTGCACAATCATTTCAAGGAGGTCCATGTCCTTCACGAATTTGGCCTCTGGAGTTTCCTGAGCCTCATACTCGAGAAACAGCTCCTGTAGCTCAGCAGCGAATCCCTGATCGGGGTCGCTGGCGACCAACTGGCAGAGGCCCTCCACGGCCTCGGCCTCCATCTTGGCTTTGGTTTCTTTGGGGACGTTCATTTTGGGGGAGATGTCACCAATGACGCTCTCACCCGTGTCGTGGCAGAGGGCCATGCGGATCAGACGGTTGCGATCAAGCGAGGGGTCGGGGCACATCATGCACATGAGCGACATGCGGTACATGTGGTCGCTGACAGACTCCGGCTGAGGAATGCCATTGTCGACCCAGCCCGTGCGAGGGGTGTCCTTGAGTCGGCCCATGGTCAGAAGAAACGTGCACGTGTCAATCGCCGCTTTGCTGCAGGGCGTAAACCCACCGCTACGGCTCATCTTTGGGGTGGTACACTGGCTGTGCTCTTTCGTGGGGGGTGGTGACAAGAACAAGGGACGAAAAGCTGCAGGTCTTCGGGAAAGCAAAAAAGAAACGAGAGAGAAGGTGTAGAAAAGTAAAGATGTGTGTGGAGGGACGTGGGTGAGCGCAGGAAAACAAAAATGAGCGCTGTCACAGGCTTGTTCGCTGTGTCAGGTGCGGTCCGATGCAGCCAGCGAGTGCATTGACGGACCTCCTCCCCTGTCCACAATTGTGTCGACATATCGTGAGAGAAAGAGGGAGAGAGAGGGTTGGCCAGTCGGGTCAGTGTGCACACACACTTGTACGCTTGCCTCTGCAAAAAGACACGGTGCACAAAGATGATCTCACAGCCAAGTGTATGTGTATGTGTGTGTGTTCACCGAGGGCGGGATAGAGAGAAGGATCGGCCACCATGTTGGCGGGTGTCCAGGTCACACTTCGGCGCCCTCAGAACAACGACGTGTCGCGAACGTAGGCCTCCCTGCCTTGATTGTCGCGCAGCGGGCTGTGGTAGTCAACGGCATCGGCAATGGTGCGCTTGCCTCTGTACGCCGTCAGCTTCCGAAGCAGCTCGCCATCCGCAAACTCGTACACACACATGCTCGGGACGCCGTCTTGGGGTGCCGGAGGTCGATCGGTCAGCTCGACGTGGACGTCCGAGTGGAACTCCCGCATGAAGCTCCACCGCTGTAGGTGGGCAAAAAATGACGGGTCCGGTTTCTGGTGTGGCGCACAGACAACGTCGACCTGAGTCATTTTCTCCGCTCCGCCCATGAGCCGCTTCCACCGAGGACGGTCCACTGTGCGCACAAAAATGTGTGTAATTTCCGTGTAGGGGCACATGAGGATGTGCAGCTCCAGCTGGGCAATAGGGGGTAGCGGCGGGCGTGCGCGCATCTTGTCCACAACCTCTTCTGGCTCCACACGCTTCATACGCATTTTGCGGGTGTCAAAGGCACGGATGAGGTTCTCATCGAACAGGTACTCGGCGGTTCCGTCCGCCTTTTTCGTCGTGAGTGTCATGCTACGGTCGTTCAGTGGGGACGCCACAATCTTCGCCAGCTCGACCATTTCTGGGTAAGTCAGGAACTTGCTCGTCCGCTGGCCCGGGTTGAGAATAATGGGAAACTGGTACGGTAGAGCCACCGTGGCGAGCGCGCTGTGGTGCTTAAGAGTTCCGGTCGCCCCAACTGGGAAAGGCAGCTTGCAGAACTCCTCCCAGCGACTACCCATGCGCGGTACAGGAAACCAGCACGACTCATACACGTCGGTACGGCCAAAGTACTCGTCCATGTACTCCTCCATGGAAAAGATGGGGAGGCAGATCATGCCATTCTCGAGTTCAGTCAGCACAGGCACGCGCTTCTCTTGGCAGAGCTGAAGTTCTATCCACAGCTTCGTTCCCTTGGGAAACACGTCGGTAGGGTCGCGGACTAGCTCTGTGCACATCTCAGTCGTGCGGAGAAAGAGATACACGTCATTCCAACCCTCGTGATTAGCCGGCTCGTTGTGCACTCGGTCGAGCGCTGCACGGAGACGGTCCATCTTGCCATGGTTGCGCATGTTGGACGTGTTCGCCATGACATCCGCCACCAGGCGATGGCGCTGCTCTTCAGGAACGTACTTGGGGTCGCGGCCCTCCTCGGTGACGTTATGCGCGTTGACGCCAAGTTGCTCCATGGCGTCCTTCAGTCGATCAGGTACAGGAGGCTGAATGCGGTATCCCTTGTTGGGCACGTAGCCCTGCCAGCAGCGCTGCTGGTGCAGTGCCCCCGCTGCGGCAGCGGCTCTGAGTGTGGCGCGGTCGCTCAACGCGGCGCGGACAACACCCCCACACAACAAGCGCTGCGTCATCAACTGGCGTGGGGAGGAAGTGGTGGTTGCCGATGAGGAACAAGCGAGAGAGTGTTGAAGAAGGAACGTGGAGGAAACGTCGGATGGGAAGAAGGTGCATTGTCCAAACAGTGCGCTGGTAGACAGCTGAGGAAAGAGGGTGAGATGACACTGTGACGGGATCGCAACGCGCGCATCAGTAGAGACCCACAGTCATTGCATGCGCGGTTGAGTAGCGAATTAAGTACGTTGTTGTTATTGTAAGTGCCGTTCCCCGGTGAGAGCCGGCGGGCGATTATCGGTAAGAGGGATGGTCAAAGCTTTCACCGGAGGGTGTTTCGTCGGTTGACCGATGAAACAACCGTGCTGAGGAAGTGGTCGAGTACAGAGCACCTGTGTGTGGAGCACTTTTAGCGCTAATGACCCAGTACTTCCTCACCTCATACTGAGGCCAACAGTGACTCGCGTCCACACCAAGTACGTGTGGTTGACACGTTCATCCTCTCACCCTCTTCCACACAACACGATGCAAGGACAATAAAGGCTACGCGGTCAGCGCTTCGCCGTGGGGTCAACTGCGCGTTCAAGCAGAAGCCGCTCCATCTTTGCTGAAGGAGTGTTGTCGATGAGCGACAGGTACGCTAGCTGGTCTTCATGCAGAATCATGGAAGCGAGTGTGTCACGGTGCTGGTAGCGAATCCAGTCGTCCTTGGTTGTCGCCAGCGTCATTGTACCCTCATTCTTGAGAAGCGTCATCTCAATGTGAGGCTGATACTCGAGGCCTGGCCGCACGAAAGGGTCGCCCATCGCTAAGCAGTGGCAGGTATAATAATGCGGTGCTGGAGGTGGTATTTGGAGAAGACAAAGAGAAAAAGGGGGGTAGCGAAGTCGCACAGATCGTAGAAAGAGACAGAAGGGAGAAGGGAGAAGGATAGAGTGTCTGGAGGGGTGAACGTGGAAGCGCTCACAGCGCGTGCCGGTGAGACAGTGGCGAAGGTGCGAAACCAATGTGTGCGAGGAAGGCGCTGTGCCCCGTGAACTCAAGACGACGAGTGAGAGAGAGCCTGGCACAGTGCTCAACAACATGGGGAGAGACTATGCACTGCAAATGTCAGCGGCCTCGCTTTGCCATGATATCGGAGCAAAAATCTCAGTGAGGAGGCGGGACTGTGTGTTTGGGGGAGGGGGAGGGCAAAGGGAAAACAAAGGCAAGTCATACGAACAGTCTATTCTATTCGGGAGTGACGCGGGATGCGCACGAGTGTGTATGTGTGAGTAAGCTGCGTGCGTAAACGAGTGAACCACTCGACTAGAACCAGGCGCCTCTGTACAGCACATTATAGAGCTTGTCCACCCCACAGTGGTTGGGGCTGCCACCCTCAGAAGGCGTGTCGTCGGCTGCCGCTTGAGTGGGTCTGCTGGGCAGGGCCTTCGTGCCGTGAGAAGCGGGACCAGAGAGAACGGCGCACGAGGGCTGCAGAGCAAACCCCTTCGACTCTTGTGTGCGCATCTGTGGCGGTGCGGGCGGTAGCGGCGGAGAAGAGGTGGTCTGAGTTTTTGACGATGGGTTTGTCGCAGCCGGTACCTGTTCGGATTCATTTTTATTGTAACCACACAGAAGGGCTTCGAGTTCCTCTCTTGCAGCGTCGGTCGCACGTGCCCTTGGCGGCGCTGGAGCCGGTTTCTGTGCCCGACGAGCGGCCGCAGCGGCGACAGCAGCTGCACTGCGCTCGAGTGATGACGGCGACGACCCGGAAAGGCTGGAAAGCTCGACAGACGGACTCCGACCACGATCTGGCTCAGTGCGGCCAGTTTCTCTTCGTGGCGGTTCTGCGGCAGCCGCACTGCGTGGGGTGTTTGCGGCAGCGGAGGGCGTCTGTGAGGTGCTGCTGGAGGCGTTAACTGTACGCAACAGTTGCAGCTCCCGGCGCCGCAGTTCCCGCTCCGTGGCGTAGTCAACGCGCCGCTGTCGGTCAATCTCACTCAGCTGTCGAGTGCGTGCGCTCAGTTTGGGCCTGAAGGTACACTGATCAAGCTCACCACGGGTCGGTTGGCGCACAGTGGTGCTGCGCGTGGTGGTCGACTCGCGCATGCTGCTGGAGCGGCTCGTGGCGCCGACGCTACGCGCGGTGGCACTTCGGGTCATTGGACGCTTGGTAGTCGGTAGTGCAGAGGACCTGGAAACGGACGCGCGGGAAGTCTGCCGACTGAGAGGGACTGAGCTGGGGCGTGAGCCGGCCCCGTAGCCAGGCCCCGTGCCGCGTGAGGCCCTGGGTGTCTTCGTGCTCGTCTTCTCCGAGGCGGCGGCGGCGGCGGTGGGGAAGAGCAGTTTATCCTTCTCTGTCCTCCCCCATGGCTGCGGCCCATGGGCGAGCTCGTACGCCTCGAGTGCCGAGACAAACTGCCCTTTTGACACGGGGACGAGCTCACCGGACACTGACAGCCGCAATGCCTCGGCCACGCCGGCGTCCTCAGGGTAGTACAGGCGCACTTGCCGGCGCACGTCACGGCAGCAGAGAGTCTCCGCGGACGGGGTAGAGGCGTACTTGTAAAAGAGAGCCCCGAAACGGATGAGGCGAAATTGCTGTTGTAACGCCTCCTGAGCGGGCGTGAGAGCCTGCGGGCTCCACCGACCGCGAAACAGCGACGCGTCACGCAGCGAGGAGGCACCGCCCGACGGTTGAGAAGAGGACCGGCTCAGAGGGCGTGACGGCGGTGAAGAAGGCACGCCAGCCAAGGTGCCGGGGGCAGCCGCCGCGCGGGCCGAGGCGCTGCGCTTCAACGAGTCGCTCTGGCTCTGGCTTCGCACCAATGGCCTGGCACCGGCAGTGGCGCGGGATCGGGCAGAGCTGACGGAGGATGGGCGTTTGGGTGCGGCCAGGCGATCGACGAGCGCCGCACTCGCTGAGCGGGACAGCGGACGCGAGGAGGTCGCTGTGCTCGGCCTGCACCGTGACGGGGCGTTGTCGGCCTCGTGGCGCAGGAACTCCAGGTTGCGTGTCTTGGCGCGTTGCCACGCTTCCAGACGGTTCGTCACCTGCTTGGCGTGGGCTGGGGAAAGCACCATGCGCTGGCCCACCTTCTCGGCGTCCGCACGACGCTCCGCCAGTCGCTGGCGAATTTGCTGGCGTAGCAACCGCTCGCCGCCGTCCCGATACAGTCGCTCAGCGGCTTCAAATGGCTCGTGTGATGAGCTGTCACCGCGTGCAGAACGGCCGCGTGAGTGGCGACGCTGCGCCGCCACGATTTCGGAGGTGTGCGGCGCAAGTGTCGGTTGAAAGGGGCACTGCGCCAGCTCCTCAGCCTCCTTGGTCAGGCGTCGCCTCTGGAGTGCTTCCTTGCGATCGGCATCCCGTTCAAGACGCTCCTGTGGGTCCACGTAGCCGCCTTCGCTGGCCAGGCGGCGCGCGTACGAGGTGATAGTCGGCTCAAACGTGCACTCCTTATCGTCAGACTCGGCCAGCTTCTTCAGTTGCTCGGTGCGGAGGTCCTCGACGACGCGACTCTTGGAGCGGCCCTGGAGATACAGACGCTCACCGGTGCGTGTCGCGGCAGGCGACACACGGCGGGGCCGGCGCGTCAGCCGGGCTTCCTCCTCACGTGCCACGCGGTCAACATACTTTTCTTGTTGTTTGGCCTTCATAGAGGCGTTGTAGGCCACCAGACGGGCACGGGCGGTTTCATCAGGTTTCCGCCTTACCTTTTTCGCTGCAGGACCACCACCGCCGGCTAGCCCACTCTCGTCAGCGGAGCCGTATTCGCGCGCGTGCATTTCTTCGAGTGTGCGCCGAAAGCGCTCCATTGACGCGATTTGCCTGTTCTGATCGGCGACGTTGCGCATAAACGCGCGCGCCTCGACCTCGTCATCGTCGCCAGACACCGCCCCATCGTCCACTTGCACGTCCATGCGCTGTCGCAAGCCCGCCTGAGACGACCCTAAAAAGCCAGACCGTGGCGAGCGTTGAAAAATATTCACTTGATCAAGCGCGTAAGACGGACCAGGAGACGCAGGCGCGCGCACGGTGTAGCGGGCCTGGCTGGCGCCGCTGTCTCGGTTCACCTTGTCAAATCCATGCAGCAACGCGCGCTCGAGAAGGTCATCCATGCTGCTCCGAGAGGTGCGACTTGACTCGGAATAGGAGCCCGATGACGACATGTCCGTTTCGCCATCGGAGATGGCCACAGCACGCGGGTCTGTCACGAGATTCATCGTCGGGTACGGGCGGGCGTCTATGTAAGCAACACTGACACCCGGAAGCAGCGCTCACGGCGGGTGAGCGGGGGTGTTCCTCTCTATGTGTATCGGTCTGCCTGACTGCTTTCAGTACGCAGGTGACTCAACCGGAAACGAAACGAAAAAAAAAAAGGAAAGAAAGAAAGGAAGCCAATGGCATAAAATGTCAGGTGAAGGGGGAGTGAGCAGGCGGCAAAGCAAGAGCTGTGGCTGGGGATGCAAGACAACACTCTTGAGAGCAGAAAGAGGCGATGGCACAGTCGCTCACAGCGGCTACCCGTGAAATACTATCGTTCGTGGGTACGAGGTGGCCACGTGAGCGCCGGATGCGCTGCGACGCTGCGATAAGCTGCGATAAGCTGCTAGTCCGGCAACAAAATAACGAAGAAACGAGAAACCAGCTGGCGACCAACCCGCTGAGGTGGCCGCATCGGTGTCCAAGACGCATAGGCGAGGCACGGCGCTCAGCCACGCCTGCTCTTTTTCTTCCTTGACAGTGATAGTTCAGCATTCGTGGATTAAGGTGTGTCTTAAACGTCAATCACAATAATATGTGTGTGTGTGTGTGTGTGCCTGTTCGAGTAGTATGATGAAGGAAGGCATTCATGTGTCGCAGCAAAGGAAAACCGCAGAAGACAACAGCGAGATAAAGAAACAACAAGGCGTGGGGGCCCAAAAGCCAGGGGACACGCCTTCATTCCGTCACAGCAACGGTCACTTGTCATCCTCATCGCACGACTCCCACTCGGGCTCATCAAGAACGTTGTCGTCGTCCTCCTCGCCCTCTGCCATTGCAGCGCCACTCGTCTCCGGCTCGAGGAGCTCGAGTGGGTTGGGGTGGTCAAGGTCAGGGATCTGCGCCGCCACCTCGGGACCGCCCATTTCCTGGACAAGCACCGCGATCGCGGCATCGACCTCCTGCAGTGCTTGTGCATCGCCATCGGACACGACCAGCATGACACGAGCCCGCCGAAGCAGGCGCGCAGAGTCTACGAAACGCTTCCGCAGACGTGCGCACTCACCCAGCAGGAACCACACGTAAGGATTGTTGTCGCCGTACTGTAGCACCTCCAGCAAGTACGGGAACGCATCGTCAGGGCTCGTCTGCATCAGCAGTCGGGCCAACTCGATCTTGGACTCGTAGGTCGGCTGGTGTTCTTCGCTGAGGTGGTGTGTCAAGTCGACTGCGCGACGCAAGCACTCCAGCGCGTCCTCTGGGCGGCACTGACTAAGTCTCAGGGACGCTCGCAGCTGGTGAGGTTCCACCGCGTTCTCTTGCAACTCAAGTGCGCGCGTGACAGCCATCTCGCACTGCTGCTCCGCATCCTCCGCAAAGCACAGGTCCGTGAGGTACAGCTCGGCGACCGCACAGCACATCGTGGCCATAGACTCTTGTAGCGTTTTCTTCGCTTTTTTCTTGCGACAGCTGCTGAGCATGTTGTTCGCGATGTCGTACGCTTTTGTGTAGCATTGGAGTGCCTCCTGGCCTTCGCTAATTTGGGCAAGGTTCAAGTACTTGACGAAGCCCTCGTGCGGATTCACTTCAATGGCATGACGAAGAAGCTGCTGAGCACGCGGGATATCCTGGACGTAGTGAACCATGATTTCTGCGTACGCCTCAAGTACCTCATTATTGTTCGGTGACTGTGCGAGTCCAATCTCGTAGAATTCACATGCCGCCTTGATGTTGCCCACATCCACCGCACTCTGGGCAAGAGCAAGAACGGTCTCGGTGTTCATCGCGAGCGGCGCCTACGAAGAGGAGAAGGAGAGGAAACGAGGTTCTTCCTCTGCTGCAGTTTGCTTGTTTACGTGCGCCTACGTTCTGTGGAGGAGAGTAGAATAGTTGTTTGTGCGTATGTGTGTTTGTGTGGTGTGACAACGCGGAAGTGTGGTGTGTCACTAGCGAGCGCGTCTATTCCTTCTTCACCGCTGCGGCACGCGCATTTTCACGGCAGCACGCACAGCGTCAATAAACAAATAAAGCAGAGAAAACGAGAAAGGGGCGGAAGCGTGGGAAGCGCGTACCGGCGGTGCGGTGCGAAGAAGGGAGACAGAGCCACGTCAACGAAGAACTTCGAAAGTGGGGGTCGTCATGGTGCAGGTGGTAGGAGGTGCACAAGTGGCACGTCCGCCGATTCGAGCAGTCGTCGGTGGCAAAAGTACAAGCAGCCCGGATGGGCAAAGCAGTTTTTTTTTTTCTCCCTTCTTTCCTCTTTGGTGTGTCCAATGCCTCACCGTAACTGGATAGACACTGGCAAGCACGCACAGTGTCTTTGCAGAGAGATGAAAAATTGTGTGGTTCATCTGCAGTGTGACACTCACGGTGGCGTGCATCCGGCTCTTCGAAGTACGTGGAGACACACACCAGATGCCACCTGCAGGAAGACAAGGGCGATCAGGTTTTGCCGCGGCGACAGGTGCAGCTGTAGCACCACAAACACGACAGCATTCATCGGCACGCGAAACAAGCTCATCGTGGCAGACCGGTTGGCACTGCCGATGACTTCTGTGCGCAGTGTGGGATGCGTGGCGTAGTAAAGCCCGACAACCAACTCGGTGCCGGCGAACGCAACAAGCAACGCTTCCTTCTTGGTAAAGCAGACAACAGCCACCAAGGCCGCCGTCACCGCAAAGCAATGCACACGAGGCAGCCAGTATCCCAGAGAACGCCGGCGACCAAGTACACCTCCGCACATCATGGCAACCATAAAAACAGCGAAGACGAGACCAAACGGCGTCTGTCGGTTGCTGCGATCGAGTGCAGATGGCCAGGTAAAGACCCAGATGTACATGCCGCCTTCGAACAGCGCTTCGCACGCGCCGAGAAGCTGCAGTCGGCGGTCACGGAGGAGGTGCGCTGCGCAGTCCACCAGAACGATCAAGGGGCCGCTCTGCGTGCTCGTACCGTAGTTTTCCTCCCAATCGCGCATCCACACAAGCGCCACTCCCACCAGTGGTACAGCCGCCATGAAGGGTGCGACGGGGCCAAAAGGGACAGCGAGGAGCTGCGCGGCCGCACCGGCAACCACAGCGGCGAAGCTGCGGTACGACGCCAGTGTGGCAAAGGTGTCCCGCGCAAAGGCGTGTCCACGGGCGTGGTGCGCACTAACGAACCATGCCTCAAAGACCGTCGCGAGCAGCGAGTCCGCCACGCCGCCCACCGCACGGCCGAGTGCGAGGACCCAAAAACGGCTGGAAGCCTTCGTGAGCATGGAGATGGCGAACAGGAGGCAAAAGTAGCGACACGAGCGCGCACGACCAACCACGTCCGCGACAGCACCAGCGATCGTGCCAAACACCAGACTCGCCAGGTAGCCGGCAATGAACAGCGTGGCGATGTCGGACACACTCAACCCGTACGCGTAGAACAGAGCGATTGTGTACGGTCCTTTCATCCAATCCGCCAAGTAGCACACGCCGACGACACGCAAGAAGGCCCGCTGCGACATCGCATCCGTCTGGCCAGACAACAGCTCCACACTGTCCGCCGTCGCCGTCACTTGAACAGCGGCCGCGGAGGGGGGCACCGACAGCGAGGACGCCACCCCAGTTGCGCCCGCATCGCCGGCATACGGCGTTGCGCGAGGAGGGTACTCTGTGGGTGGTGGCGTGCACGGCCTTGTTTTGGGGTGCCGTTGCAGCCACAAAAAACATGCCACAATCAGCAGGAGAGCAACGGACGCGAACGCCAACGACACACCTTCACCGACAAGGACAGGCGTCGCCGACACCGCGTCCTGTTGAGGCGCCGCACGGTCGCTCATGCTGTCATCCGCGCGCTTGACAGAGAAAGCGTCAGGAAGCCAAGAGTGGGGATTCCCTTGCGGAAGGAAAAGAGCAAAGAAAGGTAGAAAAGGAGAGGAAAAGGCGTGGAGCTTAGCGGACGCGGCGAGACAACTCGCCCATGTGTGACAACCGACATTGGGAAGCAGAGACAGACAGGATGCGCGTGAAGCACGGCCCTGGTGGCTTCGCCGCACGGTGACATCACAGAGAGTCTTGAAGCCGTGGGCGGAAAAGATCAAGCTCCTGTCCCTCTGACTGGTCTTGCACACAGGGAGGAAGAAAGGGAGGGAGGGAGCCGGTTAGCCGGCGTGCTGTGTCAACGTGCATCGTCCATAGGTGCTGGGCTTTCGATGTAACAACTGCACTGAGTCTGTATGTGTATGTGTGTGTGTACGAGTGATTGGCGTGTTCGCCAGGAAACTTCGGCTATCGGTGGAAGCGCCGCGGCAAATGGTACATGAGTAGCGCCTGCGCAATCGTTGCCAGGGTCGCAGGAACAAGAACAGGGGGGAAAGAACAAACACACACGCCGACAGGGAGCCTCGCAATTAGCGGAGGGAGACGAAAGGCCGTGAAAATAGGGAAAGGGACCAGAGAATCGCGCACGGCAGCGGTCCGTCATCTTCCTTACTGGGAGTCAAAAGCCTCGAACAGCTCTGCCATAACAAGGTTTTCGAACAGCTTTTTCGTTTCGCACTCGTAGTCGACGTCGTCCTCGGCGTTGTTGCGATCGCATTCCAGGCACGCCACGCGGATGTCACGGTCAGTTAGCTGAAACGGTGCTTCGCGAAGAACCTGCGCAAACGTGGCGAACGGTAGGCGGTTTGAGGCGGTGTGGTCGAGCGCACGGAACAGCTGCAGAAATGACGTCTCGACATCACGCTGGGACAGATTGTGCACTGTGGTGTCAGGGTCATCCTTGCGCACGGCGAAATCGACGTTGTCCTCCTTGAAGAACTGAATGAGCCGTGCCCAGCTCTCCACGCAGGGTTCGTACACAACCGTGTCATCTTCCTCGATTTGCGGTGTCGCCAAAGGAGACGCGAGAATGTAAAGTGCCTGTGCAGGTGTGAGCTGATACGACAGCGTCAAGACACGCCGCACTTGTCGCGTGTAGAGGCGACCCGTATTCTCGCTATCCAGCGATGAGAGGGCGCTGAGCAGCGGCTGGGCAATTTGGTCAGTGGACCCCTGGTCGCCAGACGGTCTGGCGGCCTCAACAGGCACGGGGCCCACGCCACCGCTCTCTCCCGTTTCCTTCTCGAGTGCCAACTGCTTGAAGTACGCTGCACTCCAACTCAGGATGTCCGCCGGCTGTGAACGGAGCACCTCACGTGCGTACTCCTTGAGCACCTCCGGGAAGTCGGGGGGGAGCTGTTGACGTGGCTGATAGCGCGAGTTCAACGTGCGCTCGCGGAACGTGGCGGGGTCCGACATGGTGGGTGGAGTGCAAACACTGGTAACGGGAGAAACCGATGGCCCGTTGTGCGTGCGTCGTGATGATAACTAGATGACCCGAACCTGGCTGGGTTCCCGTGGTGGTTACCGTTCTGGTGACCTTCTTCTGACTCTTTTTTTTTTTTTGCGGTTTGCTTCCTCTGAGCACTTCATGTCAGACCGTAAACGAAGAAGAAGAAAAGAAGATAGGAGGCATAAAGGCGTGCGGTCCGTAACGGGAGGGTTAGCAGCGCTCGTGATGTAGGGCTTGTGAAACACTGACGCTCTGGAAGCTGCGCCTCGCACAATGACGCGAGTGAGGTGGTTTTGACGTGGCAGCACGCGCGCTCCCGTCAATGCAGGGCGGCTCAGTGAATGTGTGGAGGAGCGGCCCATTCGTGCACGTTCACACACGAAATAAGTCCCGTCATCCTCTTCTGGTGTTGCCCCTTTTTGAGGCAGGTTGTTCGCGTAGCCTACACATTTCCTTTAAGTTCTTTCTCAATTCCTTCTGTTTTTTCGTGTGTGTCTGTATGTGCGCGATTATATGAAGTCTATGAAAGGGGTGGCGCTTGGGCCACAGCAAAAAAAGAAGGTTATTCACAGCTGCTGACAACTGCCGGCCATGCAGGCAAGTGAAAAAGCAATCCTACAGCAACCGCGAGAGAGAGCGAAAAGGGAAAAGAAGGGGGCCAAACGCAAGCCGTGCCATCTGCATGGCCACTCACAACAACAATAACAATAGCCACACAACTTGGAGTGTCACAGCAGTCGAGGCAAGCTCATCGTCCCGCGGAAGGAAACCGTCGACCGCCATCAGGATGGAACTCGCGCGACGCGCAGAGGCCATTCCTGGTACACGTGTGAGTCACCACCCGCAGTGGCTGGTATTGCGACTCGTCCGTGCCGGTGTCACTGCTCACATGTCGTACGAGCTGTAGAGTACGTCATTGATGAGTGGGGTGAGCTCGAAGGTTTCGTCGTCGATCAGCTCGCAGGTGCCGTTTTTGCCAATGAGGAACTTGCGCTCTGGGTCAAACCAGCGCAGCTCATACTCATTGTTAATGAACACTTGAATGGCACCGTTGGAGAGCAAAATGGCTGTGATAGTACGATCAGCACTGCAGCGAAACCACCGCACGTAGAGAACCGGGTCGCCCTTGGATGTGAACACGTTCGTGGGTGGGAAGTAGACGGACACCGTGCCCGGAGCGCGTTGCTGCTTTGTCATGTTGGTGTCGTGTGCGACGATGCCCTCCAGCGCGCGGTAGGCACCCTTCACGCGCGGGTTCGACTTGGCCATCGCCAGTGGCATCGCCACAGTCGTGTCATCTGTCGCCGCACATTCCATGCGAATGTTGTCAATGACAAAGAACTGGTGCTCCAGCATGGAGAAGACCGCGGAGTGCGAGCTGAACTCGTTATTCAGAAACACGGCGCCTGTGCGTCCAGGTTGGGCGTGATACACAAAGGCGAACGTCTCGTCCGTCTCCACGGGAGGGTAGAAGTAGAAGTAGCGCAGCCACTCCCCGTTCAGCATGGCGTGGCGTTCTTGCGGCGTCGGCATCCGCGAAGGGTCGTCCTCGTTGCGGTCGCGGCGGAGCTTCTCGAACGGGCGCCATGGGCCCTTGGGCAGCTCCTCGATCTCCTTGTCAAAGTGCGGTGTGACTGGCTTCGCGCGTGTGCGGGTGCGTCGGCCTGGCTGAGACACCCGTTTACCATGTGCACGGCGATCGGTGCGACGAGCACCCTCCCCATCCTCGCTGTACGCATCCTCGGAGAAGTCGTCATCCACGTCATCCTCCTCATTCTCCACGCCAGAGCGGATATCGTCGTCGTAGGACGCCGTGTCCGAGGCTGGGTACACCCGCTGCTGCATCGCACCGCGTGCAACGCCCATGTGCGTCGGTGCGACGGTGCCCGCTTTGCTAGACTTGCCAGATCGCTTCAGATGACGTGCGGGTGATATCGTCTTGCCCGCCGTGACGGAGACAGCTGCGGCAGCGCCGCGACCGCTACGAGACGCCGCAAGCCGGCTCGTGGAGCCGAGCGACGGCGGGGCTGCATGCAGAGCAGGTACTTCCGCCACCTCGAAGCCAACAGATGACGAGGAGACGATGCCGGCCGCCGCACGAGGACGGCAGCCGGAGACACCGCTCCTGGTGTGATCGCGCAGTGCCTTGAGGTTCGCGTGCACGACGCCGCAGCACGCACACGTGCAGCGGTACGTGTAGTCCCGGTGGCAGTCCACGCAGAGGTCCTGCCCACAGGCGCAGTGAAAGAAGTGAAGATCCTTCTTCGGCCGCCCACTCGGGAAAAAGTCGTAGAGGCACGCGTCGCAGGTGAAGCCGTTGGCGTATGTCTTGTTGGGGATCTCGAAGAGCTCCTTGAAGCGATGCGGGTGCTCCAAGTTGGCGAGCTGCTCCGTGGCGTTCCACACAATGTGCGTCCGTTCCTGGTTCTCCTCCGCACGCACGCGAAACGCCGTCATGAGGTATTCCAGCTCCAGTGAGAGCCGGCGCGTCAGCAACGCACGACAGTCGCGCTCCTGCTGCACAAAGACTTCCACGGTCATTTCGAAGATCATCTTCTTCGACGGCGTCAACGGCTTCGCGGCGAGCTCGTCCATCGACGAGGACGCGTTGCGCGGGGTCGAGCGCCGACGCTTCCGCGTCCCAGATTTCTTTGACTTGCGTGATGACTTTGCATGTGTCTCTACGTGGTCAGGCGCGGCCTCAGGCGTGTCTAGGAAGGGGTCTGCTGTCGGCGCGGTGACTGGATTGACGGCAGGCGGAGGCGCGGCATGGCGGCTGCCTTGCCGGCTCGAGAGCGTGGAGGCAATGCGCGGACGACGCGACTGGACGCTTGCCTCGCGACTCCCCGGCCGCGAGAGTGCGCTCAAAATAGATGAGGAGCGTTCGCGAAGCGTTGTGTCACGGGCACGCTGACGCAGTGGGGGGCGAGAAGCCCCTTGCCTCGCCTCCTCCTCGTTGTCTGCGTGGCTATCGGATTCGCTGTCGAGAAGGTTCTGCTCCTCGTGAACCTTTTTGACTGCATCAAGAGGGTGAAGGTCACTGGTACGAATGGCGGGTTCACTCCGAGAGAGTCGTCCGCGTTGATTCTTCGATGCGTGCCTTGTGCTAGACAGGCGACCCTCCTCGTGCTCACCGAGGTTGAACTGGTCTTCAAGGCGCGTGCAGACCTGCGCACGGTCCTCAGTGCGCGCCTGTGCAATGCGCCGCTCACCAAAATCGTTGGCGGCACTCACTTCGCCACTACTGTGTCCCACGGTGCTGGGGCTGCTGCCGCTGTTCACCTCGCACGGGTTCGAAGGCGACGAGTGTTTTGGTGTTGCCGCCTCAGTCGCATCGACGTCGACTGGTACTCGCGACCCTGCCCTGGACAATCGGGCGGATGGGCCGCGAGACGGCATGCGCGAGGACGGTGCGGTGGCCGCAGTCACCGGTGCGGCTGGTTTGCTCTTGGCACTTCGCGCACGGTGCGAGCGGGACTTGCTGGTCGCCTTGGCGGTCTCCTCCGCGATGACTTGGGATATTTCACGAATGGGCTTGCTACGTTTCTTTGTGCTCGCGCGAACGTCGTACACCTGCACTGACGGCGCACCGCCAACGCTCGCACTTTCGTTCGCCACAAACTTGAGCGAGTCTCTCTTTGCCGCGCCATCGAACAGCAGAGCCTCCTCGTCCGCCTGCAGCGAAGGGTTCGCCACTGCGCGGCTTGGCTGACTGCCATCGCGGCTACCTGCGCGACTGTGGGTGTGCGAGGCCTTGACGCCCTCACTGCGCTGTTCCACAGCACGCAACAGTGTTTCCTCATTGTTGGAGAAGAAAAAGTCATCCTGCACGCCGAGGAAAGCAGTGACGGCCGCCGGTGGGGCACGCGCGCGGTTGTGCCAGACCTTCATGGCGAGGATGTCCTGCACCGTCGGACGCTGTTCCGGGTTCACGACGAGCACGGCATCGACCAACTGCTTTAGCTCGGAGGAGACGGCGCACCCCACAGGCCACTGCCACTCCCCGCGCGACACGCGACGGAGCAGCGTCTCGTTCAGACGCTTCTGCGACGACGCCGTGCCATCATTACGCTGGTGGTCATCGCCGCCGCCACCGCCGGTGCTGGAGGCCTGTTCACCTTTCGAGGCTTCGCTGGTGGCGCTGGCCACACCGGTGCCCGGGTATGGGTTGCGCTGTGTAAAGATGGAGAAGAGCACAATGCCGAGCGACCAGACATCTGCGCTGGCGCCAACACTCACGCGCTGCTCCTTGTGTAGCGCGTTGTGCGCCATCTCGGGTGACATGAAAGACACGGTGCCGGCCACGACGTCGCCAGCCGGTGGCTTCAGCGTGTTGCAGGACAGACCAAAGTCAATCAGCTTCAGGTTCCCTTGGCTGTCGAACACGTAGTTCTGGAGCTTCACGTCGCGGTGGATGCACCCCTCGCTGTGCACGTACCCCACAGCCTGCACGGCTTGGTAGGCAATAAAGAGCATGTCGCGCGTGCTGGTAAATCGCGTCGAAAGCAATAGGTCGTGCAGCGTGCAAGGCATGCACAGTTCCATCCCGATGACGATCATGTCGTTCGTTTGATTCAGTGCGCCAAACTCGAATCGTGGAAGTTGCAGCGCACCTTTAGTGCAGACCTTTCGTAGCACGTCCAGCTCCTGCTTGAGGCGGGTTGTCTTGCCCGTGCTGATCTTGACGGCCAGCTGGGGGTAGTCGAGGCTCACTGCGCGGTACACGGTGCCAAATGAGCCTTTGCCAATGCACTCGCACATGTGAATATCTATCGAAGTGAAAGACTCCGACGTGCCCTCGCGATCGCGCTGGGGGAACGTGAGGCGAACGCGGCGCACGGCGTCACCGTCGTAGTCAAGTGATTCGACTTTGCCGATCATGGCTGCCGAACTCAGACTGTCAAGCTGAAGAAGAGAAAAACAAACAAGGGGGTAACGGTGACACAAGGAGGAGGCGTACACGGGAGCGGGGCGAGTGTGTGCACCTCTGTATGTGGGGGGGTGAGTTGTCTATGAAACGTTGAGAGGTGAATGCAACTATCAACGTGTCGCCGCGCGGTGTATTCTAGCGGACTTTATCACGGCAAAGAGAGGGGTGGGTTGAGTGCGAAGAAGAGTCAAGAAAAAAGGAACTAAATTGTGTGTGCTGCGCTGTGCGGCGTGTGCCACAATCAGAGGTGCTGACGTGTAGATTTCACGCACCGGCAAGTACACGGCTGGATTAAGCCGGTGTGTCAAGCAAACAGAAGAGAAGCACGGAGACGGGAAGAAAAAGAGGGGAGAACAATGGAAGCGACATGATGATCGAGGGGAAAGAGGCGGCCTCTCAAACGGTGGGAGTGAGCCGTGTCAACGTCTCTGCCGGGAGGAGAAACGAGTCGCACAACGAAAGTGCCGGCACGTGATCCGCAGAGCAAACCTTTCGTCGCTTGTGAACGGCACACGGCAATGGGTGTGTGTGTGTGGTTTAAGGCGAAGGGGGTCTGTGTGCGTGGAGAGATGAGCCCGTGTATGGCAGGTGGCACCGGGGGTTGAGCTTCCACTTCTCATCGCACAGGCGAAGTTGACGGAAACAGCGGGTTGGCAGCGAGGGTGACAAAGTCCTCGCGCACGTGCGGGTCTGTCAAACACTCAAGGTAGTACAGCGAGCTGCTCGAGCGCAGTAGCTGCCGGTCTGCAGCGCTCTTCGTGTACTTGTCCAACAACGCGAGGAGGTACTGCTGGTTGTCTGGCTCCAAAAGAACGGACGAGCTGGTTGCGGCGTCGTGAGTGCAGTCACGCAAACTGTTGGAGACAAAAAAGTGGAGGTGCTCCGCGTCGGCGAGGCAGTGATTCAGCAAGTAGAGTTCCTTCTCCGATTCGCTAGCCGGTGCCACCACGGGCAAGTGGGTCATGACACTCCTACAATCGAACGCGTGTGTGTATGTGTGTATGTACCTACGCCCTGTCAGTGCGTCATGCAAGTGTCAGTGCACACGCCAAGGAAAAAAAACGGAGTAAAGCGTGGTTCAACAATGTTGAGACGAGGTGGGGAAGAGCAGACGGAGTGCCATGTTCAGACAACAGCTTCCCAACGCAGAGAACAGCGAGAAGGCACAGACGCAAGATCGGTCTCTCTCTCTCACTCTCTCCTCAATCGTTCGCGCCCCGTGACTAGGGAAAAGGCTAGTACAGTTGAGCCTAGTGTCGGCGCCTAGACGTGGTGTCATGCAGTTCACATTCGCAACGCGCCGTCCTGTGTTTTTGTTGTTGTTGTTGTTTTCATTTCCTCGGTTTCCGCACACTCATTAGCCTATCACGGCAAAGTGCGTGAGAGTGTGAGAAAAGGTGTGAGTCGGTGTGTATGTGTGCTCCTCGCCTCGGTCTCATCGAAAGAGGGCGGAAGAGCGGGCTTCCTCGAGCTCCTTGGAGAAAAAGACCTCCATTGTCCGTTGAATCGACCGTTGGCGGTAGTACGCCTCATCCGGCTCAGCAGGAGCCGCGGCTGGCTCGGCCCGGGCACGAGTGGCACGCGCACTGGTGGCCCCATCGCCAGAGGTTGTCGTGTCAGCGCGAGTGTGAGCCGCAGAGGGGTCCGTGCTACTACGGTGGTCTTTAGGTGGAGGTGTTGGCACACGCTGTTTCGCCGCACCGTTGCGCCGTGACGGCAGCGCACCGGCTGTTGTGCCGTCATGAACGGTGCTTTGGCTTTCGGGGGTGGCGGCGTCAGTCACCGCCGCCCCGGCAGAGGTCTCCGCTGCGCCAGCCTCGCGCGCCTCATGATGGTCCCGTCCAGTGGGTTGCAGCATGGAAAAGGCCATGGAAGCATTCTGTAGCGCGGCGTTCGCGGCGTCCAGGCGCGCCTGCTGATCCAGTAAACGCTGCCTCTCACGTTCACGGGCTTGTTCACGCTCGGCGGTGGCCTGCATTTCTCGAGCCTGTTGTCGGGCCAGGTAGGCACTACGCTGCTGCTCCAGCTGCTCGCTCAACGCTTTCCGCTGTTCCAACAGTTCACGGTAGCTCAAATCATAAAGATATCTTCGGGCCACGTCGCTGAGAACCTCGTACGCTTCCTGCACCTCCGTGAACTGAGTCGCCTCGCCCTTCGCCAAGCTGTGCGTACCGCCAAACAGGATGTCCTGTTCAAGCGCCAGGCTCTGGTTGGTCGTGCCCACAAGAAGGTCACGGTGCTCGTCTTGTACATGCTGTGCGACTCCGAGCTGGGTCGACGCGATGGTGCGATCGGGATGAAACTGCAGGGCGAGCTTCTTGTAAGCTGTCCTGATCTCTCGACCGGAAGAGCTGGGCAGCACGCCCAGTATGTCGTAGTAATCTTTAAACATGTATTCAAAAGTTGTGAGTGAGTGTGTGCGAGAGAAAAAAGAAAAGTCAGTAAGAGAAGCTAGGTCGCTGGTTCACAAGGGAACCGCCAGCGACAACAACAACAGTGGGATAAAGCGAGGGTGGATGTCTTCGCCGTGCTCAGCTGATCATCACACGCTCACCTCACTGGATGGGGTACACAAGCAACCCTCACGCGAGCCTCTTTGTGTTTTCTGCTACACACACACAGACACACTCCCGCGCCGAGCTGTTGGCAAGCGTGTCAGCTCTTACGTAAGAGTCAAAGTGCAACAACAACAAAAAGCCGAGAAACGGGGAGATCACGGAAGGTGGGCAGACGATGAAGTGGAGATAGTTCAGGGCTAACCCATTGAACGTATTTGTGTGCGGGTGTTTGTGTGTGACGGTCGAGCAAGGACGACAGTGCTCATGACTCATGCAGATGTCAGGGGTGCGAAAGAGGCCGGAAAGGTGGAGGGGCAGCGAGCAGTCCCACGCGCACAGGTACGCACAAATAACCGTGGGCAGTGCGATTGTTTGCTATTTCCCGGCAGTTTTTTTTTTTCTTTTCCTCTTTCCTTTTTGACACCGTCGTGTGCGTATTCTGGTTGGTTTAGAATGCTGTGTTACTCGTGTTTAAAAGGTGTAGATGAAACGAGGAGAAAGGCACATGACACCGTACAATAGTCGCGGCGGTGGCGGTCACTTAGCGCGACGAGCCTTCTTCGCAACTTCGCGTTCGCGCGAGCTCAAGAAGGCGTTTTCAATGGCATCGATGCCCATCACTTCGTCTACGCGGCGGCCCTTCACCTTGCCTGCCCGCTCCTTCTTGACGTAGTAGGAGTCCTTCATCAGTTCATCCAGTTCGGCCTGCTTCCACGCGCGGCTGCGTTCACTCTGCGACATCTTAACCCCTCTGAGCGACTCCAAGCGCTCGTTTCGCTCCACGCGGTGGCGCTTAGAGTCGAGGCCATTCTCTCCTTCCTGCTCGACACGCTCGCGCTCGTCGGCCTCGCGCTGTCGTTTTTCTCGCGCTCTTTCGGACAGCTTCTGGAGAAATGGGGTGAACTCGTCTTGAAGAGGTATCTTGAGGACTTGCATCCGCTTGATCTCACCGCACGTGGGCACCTTGAAGAGCCCAAAGCCGTGCGTGAGGTCGGTCAAGTCTATCAGCTGCAGCTGGAAAATGTAGCGGCACTCGTGCTCCTTGTACGCGCGAATAAACGAGACGAACGCACGAGACGCCAGCTTCATAAGTTTGTCCTTGCTGTCCGCGACCTCGTAGCGGCGCAGTGCCAGGATGCATGGGCTTTCGCACAAGTCGCCCTCCACGACCTTCTTTCCTACCACGCGGCGCGCCTGGCCGCTCTTGAGGAGTTTGTGTTCCTCGTGCAGACGCTCGCGGCGTTCTTTTCGACTCAGTTGCTGCTCGCGGTGAGCCTGGTGAATAGCCTTGCGCTTATCGCGTTGCTGAGAGCTCGAGAGGGTGCGCCGCGCGTTGATGTGCTCGGCCTCATCCTTTGCCGCTTCCATGTCGTCCAGCTCCTCATCAAAGGGCTGCAGAGGTACATTTTGCAGCTTCATGAAGGCGATGTACTCCAGCTCCTGTGGCATCACAAACACCACGCTCGTGCCGCTACGCCCCATGCGCGCGGTGCGGCCAATGCGGTGGATGAACGTGCTAGGATCCACCGGTGGGTCGTACTGCACGACAACGCTCACCTCTGGAATATCCAGCCCTCGTGCCGCGACATCGGTGCAGATGAGCACGCCGTGCTCCGCCTTGGTAACTGCGCGATGCACCTTCTGCCGCTTCTCCAGCGGCATTTGGCCATGCAGAGCGAACACGTGCTCCTGTGAGTCCACCATGAGAACGGAGTGGAGTGCCTCGTACAGCCAATCCACACTGGCGCACGTCATCACGTACACCAGCACCTTATCCTGCTTGTGGCTCGCGAGGAAGGCCATGAGGCGGTCCAGCTTCTCGCTCGCCTTGGTGAAGGCGTAGTAGTTGACAAGCTGCTCCGGAATCTGTGGCTTTGCCGCGTTTGAGGAGGCCGAGTTGAGAGAAGTGATGCGGACGGTGACAGAGACCGGGTTGCGCATCCCGGCGCGCGCCAGCTCAGCCAGCTCCTTCGTCTGCGTCGCGCTGAACAGACCCGTGCGGCGTTGCTTCGGTAGCCGTTTGAGGATGGCATCCAGTTTCGCCTTGAAGCCAAATTCGAGCAGCTTGTCGGCCTCATCGAGAATGAGCAGCTCCAGGTTGCTGAAGTTGAGGAGGCTCGCGTGCTTGGACGAGACGATGAGCTCGTACAGACGGCCGGGTGTCCCGATGAGCACATTGCCGCCGTGCTTGTTGAAGTCCTCCACATCGTGCTCAATGTCGCGGCCGCCAATGTAGCACTGGTACGAGAACTCAGGCAGACCGGATTTGCCTCCCTTGTACTCCTTGCCCACGTAGTAGAACATCTTCTTGGCGACCTGAAACACTTGCTGCGCAAGCTCACGCGATGGCAACACAATAACTGCAATCACAGCATTCTTCTGTGTGCGACACACTTCCGTGCAGCGTGGGCGCAGCAGCATCTCCAAGCACGGAATCATGTACGACAGTGTCTTGCCGCTGCCCGTGATGGCTTCGACAACGACATCGTAGTTGGACAGGAAGAGCGGTATTGTGCGAGCCTGCACAGGCGCCATGGTTGTAAACTGCAGTTTTTCCCTGAGAAAGCTGAGGGTGGGTGCGCTCAGCTTGGCACCCTTCATGTTGTCCCACGTATTGGTTGCATTGCCCGACATGGTCAGCTTCAACTGTATTCTGGGGTGTCCTGCCGCGCCATTGACGTTCAGAGTAACATTTGGAGGAGAAGGAGAAGGGCCACCAAAAAGAATCCCGGAGAGAAGGACGGTTTGACGAAAGTGGAGCCAGAAAGCAGTTGGTGTAGCACCCCTGAAGAGATGGGAGGAGAGGCATGCACCGGTGAATCTCTACGACACGCCCTGCGAGAAAGAAGTCGCAGCACGGCGTGACGGCCCGTCGATGCATGCTTGTGAAACACGCACGAACGCAAGTGCGTTCGCACTCTCGTGGCGCGTGGAGTGAGTATGTGGGGGGAGAGGATCGGTAGTGAAGAGAGGCAGAAAGATACGAAAGTGGCTTTCCGTCGTCTTCACGACTGCTGTTCTCCTGCTGGTCGTGGTTTCCCAACAGGCGGAAGAAAAAAAAAAGTTGAGTCGTCTGGATATGAAGCAAAGGCGATCGAGAAAAAAACACGCTCACGCGGAGAACATACTGGGGGCATCGGAGGTGCACTCCTTGACAAAGACATCAATCGTCTTGAAGTAGTCCTGGCACATAGGGAGATCGTTGTGATGACCGTCGGCAAACTCGACGAAGCGGTGCAGTGGCGCGCGGCCAAGTGCAGTGCTACGGTTGCCTGCGATGTTCGCCTGAGGCCCGGCCTTGGCAGCTGTGTAGAGACGCCTCATCTGAGAGGGAGGAATCAGTTCATCCGCTTGGCCGGAGAGAAACAACAAGTCCTGCGGCAGCGATGAGACAAGCGACAAGCTGCGCCAACGGAGTTTGAGGACGAGTGGCTTGAAGTAGTAGTTGAAAAGGCACATGGCGCAGTCGGGGGCAACGGCACAGATGTGGCGAATAGGGGCGGCGCCGAGCGCAGAGGTCATGTCCCCGATCGAGGTGAATGTGTTTTCGATAATAACGCCCGTCACCCGTGTGGCATTCTCCGGCCGCGCCGCGAGGTGAATGGCAACGGCACCGCCGAGACTTGTCCCCATGACGAAAATGCGGTCCCGTGGCACGCGTGGATCGTTCCAGACGTATTCGAGCACAGCCTGGGCATCCAGCTCCACGCCCTCTTGAGTGATTTCCTCCACGTCACTACTAACGCCGTACCCACGGTAGTCCACAACCATGACAGCGCAGTTGAGCCGTCCTGCAAACGCGTGGGCGAGCGGAATGCGGTGGCCTGAGTTCCCCGCATTGCCATGGAAGTAAATGAGGAAAAAGGAAGGTGGTACGCTGCTCGTCCCGCCGCCTGTGCCCGTGCTCGGAGCGGTTCCCGAGTTCATCGAGCTCACGTGTTCTCGAGGTGCGGCACCCTGTCCCGGAGATGTGCCTCCGTTCGGCACCATCATTGATCGGCCTCCGCCTTCGACTGGTACGCCAGTAGTGCTCGCCAAGTCTCCGCGCCGAGGCGTTGGCGGCTTCCCGGGCCAGATAACGAAGCCCTTCAAGGTGAGCCCATCCGCAGTCGTGATTGTCACGTCCTCGGAGAAGGGAATCCCCAAGGCGACCGGTGAGTCGCACTCTTCGCGGCTGCCGTCTGGCACAAACGGAACATAGAGAAGCTCACTCTGGCGCTTGCGAAAGCGATAACCAAGATACCACAGCGCCGCAGAGAAAACAGCGCAGAGCACAAATAGCCAAATAAACGTCGCTGCCAGAAAGTCACCGAAATGCATAATTAGACGCCAGAAAACACAGAAGGAGAAGAAAAAAGAAAGAGCTCGTACAGCTTGGGAAAGGCACGGCAACGGATTTGCTTCGTTGTCGGTGTGACGCCGGACCTGTGGAACAGCCCGCACAGCTGCGTGAATGTCGGGTGACGCACTCGCTGAAATCAACAGTGCGGCCAGACAAGTAGGCAAATAGTAATTGCCCTTCTCGAGGGCAGTCAGTGAGGGGAGAGAGAGAGAGAGAATGGATCGCGGGTGTCAAAGTTGTGTCAGAGCAGAAAGAAGGCCAAGCCCACGACTTCACCCGACCACTGACGTCCGGCTGCGGAAGTTTCAGATGCCAGCGGGGGCAGCGACCGTCGCTAGCAGTGCATTGGAAAGACCAATCACACCGCAAAAAAAAAAAGCACATACATACACACACACGTGGTTCTGGGTGTGTGTGTGTGTGTGTGTGTGTGTGTGAACGGGGACGAACAGAGAGGACCAGCGACATGCGAGCGGCGTCTGATGAGGACTCTGGGTCACGAATGCAGTGTTCCTCTGTGCGGAGCGACAACAAACGGTGATGACGAAAGAGAGAAAAGAAAAAAAAGCACACGCGCGTCAGACAGGCGCGGACAGTCACACTTCAAGCGTGACGAGAAAACCCACAGTGGCCAACAAAGAGAGGAACAAAACAGAATGAAAAGGCACGGCAAGAAGTGTGTACGTGTGTCGACCGACCTGCACCGGGTCGACAGGAGAAAGACAAAGCAATGAGAGCAAGCAGCCTGGACGGAAGGAAGGCGAGAAGGAAGGCAAAAGCAAAAAAAAAAACGCGGTGCATGCCAGCAAGAGCGGTGTGCACGGAAGGGCGTCTCAGAGAGAGAGAAGGGATGACGAGAGCGCTGATCCACCCCACCTGGCCCGTCCTCCCTCGCGGGGAGAAACGTGTGGGTGTCATGGCACGACCGCACCTGTTTGCCCTTCACGAGTGACGACGAACGTTGTCTAGCAGCAGCCGCCACCCGAGCTGGTACCGCCTTGCTGGGGCTCCGGCTGGCTCAGGTTGACACTCTGTGGCAGCACGACGCGCTCCTCCGCAACCGCCTTCTTCGCAATGGCGGAAGTCGCAATCGCAAGGAAGGCCTCCTCGACGCCAGTGTTCTCCTTCGCGGATGTCTCAAAGTAGCGAATATCGCCGTCGCTGTGGCCCGATTCCTTGTTCGCATTCTCCTTCAGGCACCACGCCTGCACGCTCTTGGTTGGCACCTGACGGCGCTCATCGAGATCGGTTTTGTTGCCAATCAGCACGCAATCGCGACGACCAGCCTGGATGCTAAACTCCTCCAGCCACGAGCCAATGTGAGCGAAGCTATCTTGTTGCGTGACGTCGAAGACCACCATGCACGCGTCAGCGCCACGGTAGAAGGCCGAGCCAAGCGATTGGAAGCGCTCTTGGCCAGCCGTGTCCCAGATCTGCAGTGTGACCGTCTGACCATTGATCTCAATATCTTTCGTGAGGAAGTCGGCCCCGATGGTCGCCTTGTAGCGGTTGTCGAACTTGTGGCTGACGTACTGGTGCATAAGCGACGTTTTGCCGACACCGCTGTCGCCGAGAATGATGATTTTCAGCAGCTGGCGCTTCGACATTCTCACGGGTGTATCAGCCTGTGTGTGTGTGTGTGTGTGTAGTACTTTCCCTTCGCGGCGTATGTGGAAGGGCACCGTTGGAGAAACACGAGGTGACAAGGAAGTGCTATCGGTAGTTAAGTGTGCGTGTGTTGAATGAGCTGTCCCACGAGTGGTTGTCGATCAGAAGACGCGAGTAAGCAGAGGTGATATCTCCACGAGGGCAGTTCCGATGGGAGAGGGGTGTTCATGACGGGAGCACATTGCACGTAAGGGCACGGGGAGATGGTGTGGAGAGGAGAGACGCAAAAGGAAGGAGAGTCTGACAGGGCCACGCACCACACGGCGTGAAAAGCCGGACCGCACGCCCAGTTCGCCACACTGGAGCCTACGTGGCTTCGACTCGGGCTGCCTCGCCGTCTTCCCTTCTGACAGAAGGCACCACCAGACAAAATCGTGCGCACAAATAAGAGGGGCAGCCTGCAGCCATGTGTAGGTGCGACCTCAGCTACGTGGAGAGCAGATCAACGCAAGTGGAAAGAAATGCACTGAGCACTTGTTCACGGTAGACGGCTTCAAGTTGTTTGTTGTGAATCCGGTATTCGCGGCGCTTGTGTGTGTTTTTTGTTTTTGACGTCATGGTGAGTACATCATTGAGAAGAAAACAACGGGAGAGCAACAGCAAGGCACAGCTGAACACGACCCAGGCAAAACAAAACAAAGGGCAGTGTTGCTAGCCATCAGTGGCGATGTAGCCTGTGCGTGTGTCCTCAGTGTTTATTCTCGAAAAATCACTTGCGTTTTTTTCTTTTTTCCCCGTTCGCCATTGTGATACACGTCATTGATTTCGCGTAGATATTTTGCTTTCAAAACGAGAAGAGAAAGGAGTCGCGATTGAGTTCTCCTCATGTGGATGTTATATTTTTTTCCCGCCACGTTGCTAACAAAACAAAAAAGGAAAACGTTTACGGCAGCCACAGAGGCCGCGGGGAAATCGTGCTGTGTGGCGCCGTGAAGTCACACACCGTTTTCGCAGTGAGTAGGCGCCAGATGGCAACGACCCCTCGCACGATCTTTGGCGCCGTCGATACACACAAGAGTAGAAAAGAACAAAAAAGGAAAAATCGGTTGAACAACGTGGAGAGACGAAAAAAAACAAAGACACGGTAAAGAGGAAGCACGGGGAGACCGACCCTCAAAGGAGAAAAAAAGACATGAAGGACATGGGTATCGCAAGTATCACAACAACGCTACTACAATTACATAGGTGTTTTACTTCCTGTGCCACCTGAGAGAGAAGGGGGAGAGAGCGGGCAACCAGAAGTGCAGCTCCTCCCCACCACCGCACGCTGTGACTGCACTGTTCGACAAGCACATGATATGTGCACAGACGAAGAGGGAAAAAAAGAAAAAGAAATCAGTAGAGAGAAACGTGACGCTCTCACTCGACAACACGCAGCGCGCATAGGAAAGCCACACAGACACACGAGATGGCACAACCTACTCAGTGCTGAAGTATCCTCGCCGGCTATCCAGGCAACGTCGCAACAGCAATGCACGAAACGAAGCAAGAGCAGACGTGCAGCGAGGGACAGTGAAAGGAAAGACAGAGAGGGCCGGCTGGGTGTGTCAAAGCACACCCATCCAAGGTCAGCTTATGCGGAGGTCGCCGTTGCCCGTCTTTTTTTCTGCGCGCTTTCGCACCGGTGCGGCCTCGCGCGCTCGTGTGCGTCGGCGTGTGGTGCTTAGAAGCCCTTGAACTCGGCCTGCTGGGCGGCAGTCAGCGCG